>VYZP01015146.1:93040-103780 GCA_013400635.1 Hypocryptadius cinnamomeus | reverse complement strand
CTGCTGCTGCTGACAGATCACAAGCAGCTCCTTGCCAGGCCTGAATTCCCCATCCTCTGAGGACTCCTGCACCTTCACCAACCTTTTCTAAAGTCCAAAAAAGCCTCTTATCCCAAAGCATTAAGCACTGCTGTGTTGGGGAAACTCTTTGTCTTCCTTTATTGCCACAACTCCCAAGACCACGGTGGGATTTTTGGGGCTGTCCTGTGCAGGACCAGGATTTGGACTCGATCATTGTGAGTCCCTTCCAGCTCAGGGGACTCCATGATTCTAAGACACTCATGTCATATTTATCTGTGGTCCACAG
Source organism: Hypocryptadius cinnamomeus (assembly GCA_013400635.1). Classification (NCBI taxonomy): domain Eukaryota; kingdom Metazoa; phylum Chordata; class Aves; order Passeriformes; family Zosteropidae; genus Hypocryptadius; species Hypocryptadius cinnamomeus. The sequence continues at coordinate 103,473 of VYZP01015146.1, read as the reverse complement.
CACATCCAGCCGAGGCTGGAGGCACCAGAAGGATTCTCCTCTGCCCTCCTGGACCAGCAGATCACTGTCCCCATCTCTGTCCTCACTTATCCAGCACCATGATGGGTCAACTCAGATGGGAAGCTGGCAGAACATCCATCAACAAATGGACTCACAAAAGCTCTTTGTGGCCTGGGATCTGCTCTGGATCATACAAAAAATACCTGGCCACTCATCTCCCATGCAAGGGGAGAAGGCAGAGGACAGCCTAGTGGTGGGACAGCTTAGAGAAGCCTGGAAGATGCCTGGGATTCCTTGGGAAAGCTGGTGTGGTGTGAAATCATGGGCAAACCAAAACAAACCCCACTCACACTTTTGCCTCCTCCTTTGTGGCGTAGGTCACGTTGACAACGGCAGTTTCTGTGTCTGTGTTCACTGTGGGGAGCAAGAGAAGCAGAGTTGGAGCAGGGATGGGAGAGGTGTCACCGCTGCTCTCAGCATGCCCCAGAGGGGGGGATACAGCTGGGATGGGGGGAGGGAGATGCCTGTCCCATGGCACACTTGGGCACCCTGTGTTTTCCCCCAGCACAAGGACTGGGCTGGATCCAAGGCTGGATCCAAGCAGAATGTAAGGCTGGACATCCCCGACCCACCAGTGGGTCCCAAGCTACACTCAGCTCATTTTTGCATGCAGGGATAATAGTTTTTCCAATTTTTCAGGGACCAGGAGCATTCCTGGGAATGGTGGATGGATGGCTCACATCATCCCGCCACTGGACATGTGGTCCCACTTCCACCAGCAGGGTTTGTGTCCAAAACCCATTTCAGACCAGTGCTGCTGGTCTGGTTATCCAACTAGGTTTCATCCCAGTGGGCTTCCTGCAGCCTGGGCAGAGCTGGGGAGCAGCACTGGGAATTTTGCAGGGATGAGGACCATGCTGGACCATCTTACCTTGCTCTACATTCTCCACTGTGCCATACTGAGCTAAGAGGCCATCCAGCACCTGGGGACAGAGCAGCAAACCGGGCAGGTGAGGCCCCAAGCAGGCAGGGCGGGAGCCCACTCCACCCACAAACACCCTCCAGCACCACCCACCTGCATCCATCATCCCAGAGCTGACCCAGCACTCAAAGCTGGCCCAAGCCCTGCTGCCCAAAGGCAGGCAGGAGTTGGAGCCCAGCTCAGGCTCCCTCCCTGCATTACTGGGAAGTTAAAGGGTGGCCCACGTGCAGACCACGGGCTCGTGCTGCTGGAGAAGGAGATGAACGGGATGTTTTTGGGATCAGCCACTTCTTACCTCCCACTGTAGGTGGGGAGGGATGTTTCGGATCTGGATCTTCCTGCTCCTGCAAAGACAAAGCCCTGGGTTAGGGTCTGCAGGCACCTCACAGCACAGGGAAAAGCCTCTCTGGGAATCAGACAGCAGCTGTTGACAGCTTCCCAAAGAATCCCACTTCCCCACACCGAGCCAGGGCAGCTCATCCCCAGGGAAAGGCATTTCTCCTAGCTGTGCCCTGGTCACCACTGGGGCTGAAGCTCTCTCTGGAATGCTCCCTCCTCATGCTGGCTGTCAGGTTTCCAAGGAAACCTCCTGAAAGGAGCCTCTGCAGAGTCATGACCGCACAGGGATGCACAGACAGCCCTGCCCACGCTGCTCTGGGCTGGGAACAGGACCCCAGCCCCGCCAGGGCCAGCCCTGCTACACCTTGAGGGGAGCTCTCCAAGTGGGAGCTGAGGCTCACCCCTTCCCAGCAACGTGGGGCTGCTTTCCTTAGGGAAACCCAAATAAATATCCTTGTAAGCCCGAGCTTGGAGATGGCCAACGCACCCAGCCTTGTCCAGTGGCACTTCCAAACTCATATGACAACATGGCTCACTCCAACCCTGGTTGTGGCTCCATTCCCAGCCTGGACATGGTTTCATTCCCAACCTCGTTATGGTTGCATTCCCAAACTGTGGTTGCATTCCCAAGCTGGCCATGGCTTCATTCCCCACCTGGCTGTGGCTGCACAGGAAGCCCTGCCAAGGCTTCCCAAGGGTAAGAGCCCCCAGAACCTCCCCAGCATGGCTGTGAGATGTGCTTGGGCAGTGACAAGTTCTGACACAGCCCAATCCACGGAGGATCCAGCCAAGCCATGAGCCACGAGCCACCCTGATGCCAGAAGGTAGGAAAATCATAAAGAAAGGCTTCATAGAATCAAGCGTACTCTCCTTGTCAGGCTAGCCCTTTGCAAGTTCCCATGTGAAACAATCCTAGTGAGAGCAGTTCATTAGCATAACAATCTATTCCTAGGTGAAACACAACTAACACCTGTATAAACTGTTTTTACACTGTTAGATAGAAAAATGAAAACTACCAATCAATACAGGGTGACAACTTGTTACTGACCAACAAAGTAATTGGCAAGAAAACTACTGACCAATTGGAGTCATGCACAAAGTCTGTAAAACTGTATAAAAAGAAGTTATGTGAATAAAGAATGGGCTTTTTCCACCATGAAGAAAATGGAGTCCCACATGATTTATTCCAATACCACCCAGATCAGCATTCCCAGTTCTGCCTGGAGTCAGTCAACTCCAACCACAGCACTGCCTGATGTTCTCACCTGGTCCAGCTCCAGGGCTCTGAGCAGAGCACAGCTGGACCACCCCTCCCAACACCAGGGATGGCCCTCCTGACCAAGCCACCCCCCGTGCACACAGAGCCAGGTTCCAGGAGCTGAGCAGCTGCTGGAAGCTGGTTTTGTGAAGTTTTCCCTGGGATGAGTTCAAGGAGGATGCTTGGAAGGACAGGTCCCACCAGCCTGAGAGTTCCACGGGGACACAGAGGCACCCCCAGCTGATGGCCACCAACACCCAGGGGCTTTGGGCCAAATCCTGCAGGACAAGGAGGCAGGAGGAGGTGGAAGAAGACACCAACAACCTGATCACAACAAGGAATCTTCAACCTTTGGGAAACAAGACCTTCCAACTCTGGTCCCTGCTCTCACAACTCATTGCACAGACAAACCCTGAGCCCCTGACAACAATTTTGGCAGATAAAGAGTTCCTTGGGTAGTGTGGGGCCAGACACCGGGGCAAGCGAGGAAAAGGCAGGGAAAAGGATGTTTTTTGAGATGTGGGCTGTCAGGGCAAGACAAACCCCACAGCTCACCCTGTGAGAATGACCTTGGACAAGCAGGTGTGCTCAGGAAAAGGCTCCTGTCCCCAGCTGCCACCAGGGATTTCACAGCTGGGAACCCCAGAATCCCTGTGAGGGGAGGAGCAGGATTTGTCCTATCCCACCCCCAGCCATGCCCACCCAGGCCAAGAAGGAGGCAGGAAGGAGGACCTGGCCCAAGGGAGACCCTGGCAAAGATGATCCTGCTCTGTTCCCCTGAACAGAGCCTGAACTCTTCTCCTGCCATTGTCACCCGTCCGTGGCTGACGCTGCTCCCAGTATAAACATCCCACGGGGACCACTCCAGAAAATAGGATATGTTTCATTGTTAAAACTCACCAGCATTTCCTAGAGGGTCTATTTTAAGATGCCCAGGTCCTGCCTGGATACTCAGCTCCCAGGAGACTGCTCCTGCCTGCTCCAAGAGGCACATCTCACTCGTGAGATGATGGGTGCCACGCTGCCAGGCCAGAGTGCCTGAACAAATCCCAGCCAGTCCCAAACCATCAGAGAGAGCCAGACACACTGCCCAGTCACCCCCACCACCTCCCAGACCCAAAGCCACGGGGGCACCTTCATCCCAAGGTGCCACTGCTCAGCTCCAGGCCAAAGCATCACCACAGCCATGCTCCTCTCCCAGTGTGGGATTCCTGGGATGCCCCAGGTTGGACCACAGAGGAGCCATTCTCCATTTGGGGTTCATTTGGCTCCACCACCTGCCACCAAAGCCCAGGAGACACAGGGCACTTGGAAGGGGAACATCCAAGAGAAACCAGCACAGCAGCTGGACACAGTTCCTTTACCACTCCTGGAAAAGCCCTGCCTTGAATTGAATTGCTCCAGGGCCGTCATTTCCCTACTCCTCTGCCAAGGGAGATACCAGGGGAGATGCCAGAGCAGCTCTGGTCACCCCAGGTGCTGCCTCACCCTCCTGGCCCACCTCCCAAAACACCCAAACAGAAAGATCACAGCAGGTGCCACATAACCCCACTTCCCAATGGAACACAACAGCGTATTCCCACTTCCAACATCCACCCAAACCAGCGCAGAGCATCTAAAGACACCCAAAGGGCACTCAGGCTCCAGCTCCCATGGGCAGGATTCCATCACTACTCAGCATTTAAGATGAGGTCATTTATCTTAAATACTCCATTACTCCTACTGGGTGTGCTTATGGCTCTTGTAACTCCACACCTGGTTGAAGCAGTGCTGGACCACACACAGCCACCAGCGATGGAGCCATGGATGTACATCTGGAGCCAGGACAGATGGATGAGTTATCCCCAGGGGCATGGGAATAACTCATCCATTCCCAACACCACTCCCAGGAGAACTTTGTGGCAGAAACCCCCTTTATTTTGATTTTTGTTTTTATTTTAGTTTCGTTTTCCCAAACCCCAGGGATTGACTCCAGGGCACGCACAGAACGCTGGCACAGGAGCTCACGATGGCCACGTTTCACCCACTCTGTTTTGCAGCAGACTGGTGGGAATTTAAGGAATAAAATAAATCCTAATAACCAGATGGGGGAAAACCACTCAACTGTGTGATGCAACTGGCCCTGCTGTAGTGAGTGCCCTCGGATAACCTGGAGAGCTGCATCCCTCTGGCTCTTCCCTGCCTCCACACACCCACCTCGCTGCCTCAGCAGCTCCAAGGGCTGAAGAAACCAGGCTCACCTGCTCCTTTCCCTTCTAAATTGATCCCAAACTAGTCCTGATCACCAGCAGCTGGAGGAGGAAGCAGCTGCTCCACCCCAGAGCAGGGTTTGGGTACTGGGAGCTGCCAACAGCACAGGGAGGATGAAGCAGTGAGTGAGGAGGTGAAGTGGGCTCATTAAATAATCCAGGATGGAGCTGTGTGTCCTCTCATGCATCCATCAGAGCAGAATCATGGGGAATCAAGACAATCCTGCAGGGAAAGGGGATGGAAAACCCCCAGCCATCCATGCCCTGCCAGCATCACCACTGCCAGGCACCTGCTACCTGCACTTACTGAAATGGAAAGCCTTAAAACTGGGGGTTTATTCCCCAGAATCAGGAGGATTGAGGGGGATTTAGCACAATCCCCTCCCCCTTTTCCAGCATGGCTTCCAGGGAAATAGTGGGTAACAACCCCTTCAAAATCCTGGGACACAGAAGGACAAGCATAAAAATGTCACGAAGTTGTGAAACGAGAATGAGCCACCAACTCCCTGCCCAACATCCACAAGCCCTTCCTGGATTTTCCCTGTTGGCCCCATGGATCACCCACCCATCCCTTAGTCAAGGTGAAGCTCCAGAGGGGCTTTGTCTCCCACAAGAATTTGGGAACTAGAAGCAAGCTGGCTTCAATATAAGCTCTATAATAATAAAACCTCAACAAAAAATCCAATAATAAAATAATATTGTGATATAATGCTATATAGTAATATCATACAATAATATAGAAAAATATTATATAATGGTATATAACTAATACATTGGAATATAAGGGATGGTTTCAGCACTCTCTGCCCTAAAAAACACAGAATTTTTTTCCTACTCATGCTCTGTAATATCTTACCATAATAAAGCTTAAAGGGATTTTATCACCTTCCACCTCGGATCAGTGCTGAGGGCAGAGAAAACATGCTCTGCTATCTCTTGTTTTCCATAAAAATCAATTTTCAAGAGAATTGGGGAAAAAAAGCAAAGAGAAAACATGCTGAAAACCCAGTGGGGGCTCTGCCTGCTTTATGAGATGTTTGTCCCAGGCAAGAAAACATCTACCAAAAAATTATTCCCATCATCAGGCAGGGACCAAACTCTGTCCCAGCTGAATTTTCCAGACCCAGCAACTCAGAGCCTGAGCCAGCCACAGTCCCCTGACCGGGCAGGGAAGGAAGTGGCTGCTGGATTTGTGATTGCTCATTATTACATCTATTTTCTGGGTTCACTGGGGCTGTCCTGGAGGAGTTTTGCTGCCGCCCAAGCCCACCCAGCAGCGGATCCCGCGGAGCAGAGCATTAAAGAGCTGCCCCAGTTTCCACCAGTTGCCAGGAGCGTGGAGGCTGCGGCTGCTCCAGTTCCCCTCCCGGCCCTGGGGCTTTGCTCTTAAGGAATTAAAATCCCTGGCTGGAAAAGGAGCCGAGCGCTCCGGCCCCGAGGATGGATCAACAATGGGGATGGACGGACGGGAACCGCGGCCCATCTGTCACCGGCCCCGCAGATTAAGGGGGAAAACAAAGGAGGGTGGGGAGGAGGAGCGGGGAAAGGAGAAGGTACAGAAAAGGAGGGAAAAAAAAAANAAGAGGGATAAAGAAAGGGGGGAAGAAAAAAGGGGAAAAAAGAAAGAAAAAGGGGAAAAGAAAGTGGGGGAATGAAGGGAAAAAGAAGGTAGGAAAGAAGAGGGGGAAAAGAAAGACAGAGAAGAAAGAAAAAAGAAGGGGGAAAAGAAGAGGGAGAAAAGAAAGCTGGGGGAAAGAAGAGGGGAGGAATAGGGGAAAGAAGAGGGGAGGAAGAAAAGGGAAGAAAATAATGGGGGGAAAGAAGGAGGAAAGAAAGAGGTGGAAAAAAGGGGGGAAGAATGTGAGGGAAAAGGAGGGGGAAAAAGAAATCAGGGAAAATAAATGGGGGAAAAAAAACAGGGGAAAGAAGGGATAAAATATTAATGGAAGCAAAGACCCACATGGTAAGAAATCTAAAGAAAACCAAAACTCAAACACCACCAACTTCCAGTTCACTCACAGCTGCAAAATAAAATAAAATAAAATAAAATAAAATAAAATAAAACAAAATAAGCACTGGTGTCACCCCTGTCCAGAGCCAGCGCTGGAGTCTGGGAAAGGATCAGTTCCAAGGGGATTCTCCTGGCCAGCTCCATTGGGAACAGCATCCCAGACCTATGCGAAACTGGGCACACATCCAGTGGGCAGCAGGAGGGGGGTTTCCCATCCTGGATGTGACCAACATTGACCAGGCAACTTCATAAGTATGTCTATATATAAACATACGTATATATAAATTCTCTTTTTGTATGTAAATATGTCTTATAAAATTTTATATACTACATTGGAATATTTTTTGTATTTTATGTAATTTAATATCTTTATATGAATGTTTCATATAAACATACATAAATATAAAATCATAGAATAGTTTGGGTTTGAACTTTAGTGCTCATCTAGTCCATATATATCACAGAAAAATATGCATTAGAAGTATGTTTTTATACTTATAAAATATATATATAAGTACCTTTTATATAGTGACTTTATACATGTAATATTTTTTATTTATATCTACATAAAATATACCAAATACTTTAAACACATCACCATAGCTTATTAATTTGTATCAATATGTAACATATAAAAAGTTTAAAAATGTATCTATTTAAGGATACAGGACTAGGTCTGAGAGCAGCCCCACTCCCAGCACCCCAAATTCAATTTTCTGCTCCCCCTGAGCATTTCCAGACACACGTGGGGAGGTTCCAGGGGCTTTTCCTGCCAAAGCAATGGGAATTCCTCTCTGCTAATTAAGCAGCTCACTAATGACAGGCAATTATTGATAAGGAAAGCAAAGATGGGGTGTCCAGAGTAAGAACAAAGGGCCTGGATGTTCATCCCAAGCTTTAACACCACCAACATTTCTGGATTTAAAAACACAGGGAAATAAGTAAATAACCAATAAAGCAAAACCATGCAGAAGTGAGAAATGAATTGATACTCAAAAGAGAATTATTTAAGGGTAATTCTTTTTGAAACAGGAGAAAGTGCCATAAAATCACCCCCAGCAAAGCCACTCGGGCAGGCACCGGCACCTCTCCCCCTCCAGCCACCTTCATCTGGGACAAAACCACCCGAGTTTTAGATATAATGAGGTATTTGTATATAATCATTTAATATTACAGTGATTTCCAGGCTCCTCGCACTGCTCTTCTCGTCTCCCTCGTGCTTTCCTTTCTCATTTCTGACAATTATGGCACAAGCAAAAATTAAAAGGCACGTTCACAACCAAATTCCCCCAAATTTGACTGGTTTGAGGACAGTAACTGGAGCTCTGCTACTTTTTAAACTCCTCATATTAATACAATTCTTGTACACAAGTCAGCACTGGGTTAGCTGAGTTTTACTTCCCATTTTTCACATTTTTTTCTAAAATGATGCTCTTTCTTTATATAACTTTGTATGTTCTTTCTTTTCTATCTTTCTTTTCCATTAACATGATTTTTAAAGATTTTAGGAATACACAACCAATTTTTAAGGGGGAAGATGCTGCTGATTTCCCCACAGCCACGCTCCAAAAGCAAAATACTCTTGGAGTGGGATTGCTTCAAGCAAATAAAAAAAGTATTCCCTACTCCTGCTGAGTTCAATATAATTTTTAAAAGAATTTGAAAACTGAAAATGTTGATAAAAATATAAAATATATAGTGATTTTTTTTTTTCTCTTTAATTCCCCAAGGCACAATCCAACATACACAAGGGAAAACAAAAAATTGTGAGTCTGCTGGATACTTCCTCCAGGAGCCCAGACCATTGGGATGGCAGCAGAAGGGCTGATTTTAAACCCGTGGGAGGTGAATCGATGGGCTGGGCAGGATTCAGGCTCCTTCCCATCACTGTCACATTTAATTCCTGCCTTCGGAGAAACAGAAACAACCCCTCTGCCAGCACCACCCCTCGAGGAATTCCCTTCCCTACTTCCCGTGGCCAGACGTCCCAGGGGTTTTCCAGCCAGTTCCTTATCCAAATGTATTTATATGTATATAAATCTGTTGATGGCATAGCTCTGTATTAGATTTTAATGTAAAAATTAAGCATTCCAGGTGAAGTCGGGCACGGAGGGAAGCATCGGCACCTCCTCACATCCCCGTGACGCAGGAATGCCAAGGGATGAGAGCCAACCCAGCTCGGGTTCTCCAAACCAATAACCCCAAATCCATTTCAGCAATGGGGGATTTTTACCATTTCACTCCCTGAAACCCCAGCATCTCTCCGGGACTCAACCACCACCATAAAAATTGGATTTTCTACAAATTTTAAGAGGTGGGGGGGAATAAACACGACCACGTGAGGCTCCGTCCCCTGCCAAAAATCACATTGCAAAAACAAAATCTATAATCTACCAAGTCAAGGCACAGCCCCCCAAACTGGGGATATTAATATAAATTAGCAGGGTGGATTTTTTGAGCTGGGCATAAAGAGACACCGGCTTAAATTAGATCTCAATAATCGGAAGAAACTTGGGAATAGAAAACTTGGAGCCAGCTGAACACAGAGCGATGTAAAATAAATCAGTATTTATTTCTGGGCCGGTTAAATGGCTTTTTTCTAATTTTAAAACCTGGGAGGAAAAGCAGGCGCACCCCAGCCCCGACGGAGAATTTAAAGATGAATTCCTTGTTTACATCCCCGGCTACATGGTAAAGGTTGAGCCCTGGCTCCGTACTATCGCCCCAAACTCCCAATTTCTGGCTCCATCCCTCTTCCAAAGTCACCGCCAGCCCAACCTGAGGCTGCTGCAGAGGTTTAGCTCGGAAATGCCACACCTGGGGATTTCTGGGGGGCTCGTTTTGAGGGTTTTTTGAAGGTAGGGAGCGTGCGATCCCTGCCGAAGACGAAATCCCACTCCGGCACACGTGATGCCGGGCACGAGCCATTCCCCCCCCGTAAGCCTCAATTACACAACAGCATTTCCAACCCCCCCGTCATTTCCAAATTAATACCCCAGCAGCAATCCCGGGCCAAATCCGTACCCCACCTCCCAGCCCAGGCCAAGCCTCCGCGCCCAGCGGCGCCAAATTACCCGCCCGGAGCAGCCGATGGGGCTTTTTTTGTTCCCTTTTATCCCGACACATGACGGGAGGGAATAAACCTCGGGATGAGGCTACGCCACACGGTCCCGGGGTTTGTTTTCCCTGCGGAACGCGTGTGCCCATCAGCCCGGCCTCGGGCACCTGATGGAAAGGAGAGGGCGCGCTCGCCGCGATGCGTTAAATAGAAAACGCTTCGGGTTTGGGGGTTCTCCGGCTGGATAAAGGGGGGATGAGGTGTTTGGAGGGGGAAAATTGATTAATTACCGACTAAAAATAATAAGCTTAAGGGTGCGGGTGGCTGCGCTGCCGGGAAAACCTCCGTCCGCGCCGCGGAAAGTGGGAGGAAAGGGGTTTTCTCGTGTTTTCCTGCTAAATAAGCGGCTGTTTTCCCCGGGAGCGGTGGGGAGCGTGGGGTGAGGGGGCATCACGGGGGTGCCCACGCGTGGGAACGCGGCCGTGGGCCGGCAGCTCCTTCCCCGCCGCGCTGCGCTCCGGAGCGAAAGTAAAACC
>VYZP01015146.1:45422-92642 GCA_013400635.1 Hypocryptadius cinnamomeus | reverse complement strand
ACCCCCGCGGGGACGGGATGGGCTGGGGGGGGATCGGCCCTGTTCCCCCGCCCTTCTGTACGGGAACCCACCGCACCCAGCAGCCCCGAAGCACCGCACCCAGCACCCCGATGCCTCTGCCCTGGAACCCATTGAACGCCGTTCCCCCCGAACGCCGCACCCTGTCATCACCCCGAGCCCTCTGCACTGCACCCCACCGAACCCCATCACCCCCAGTCCCTCCCTCTGTCCTGAACACACCGCCCCACACCGCTCCAACCCCTCTGCCCTGGAAACCACCACAGCCCAGCAGCCCCAACCCTTCAGGAGTTCCTTCAGGGAGAGGAAAACCGTTTCACTCAGGAACCAAAGAAAAGAAATAAATAATACATCTTTATATTTCTATATTTATCTACATAATTACTTAATACAATTAAAACAAATAAACATGATAAATAATATAAATAATAATGTTTTTACAACACTTTTTTTGGAAAACAAGAATGTGTGAACCCTTCCCAAGCCAGATCCAACCAGCCATCACTGCGTGTGATCCCATCGTCGGAAAGGCTCCAGGAGATGCCGAGCCGATTCCAGACACTCCAGCCATGAGCTGTGCACGTTCTCTGCCTGCTGGTAGGTGGCTCCTGCAGCCTCTGGGGCTCTGCTGAAGGGTGTCCTCAGGTCACCAGGAGTTGGTGTCACCATCTGCCTGCAGGTTAAGTGACATTTTTCTCTCTATTTTTGAGAATAAAAGCATAATCCTTGTGGAATCACATTGAGGACACGACTGGAGACAGAAATAAGGTGTAGAATAATCCTGGCTGGGTGAGTGACAAGTGGCCTTGTGCTCTTGGAACAGAGTGTTGTGTCCAGGGCCAGGCATCCCTTCCTGTGCTGGGGGGTGAAGGGCAGTAATCTGAATTGCCCAGATTTTAAGGCAATTAAGGACACTTAAACCACCGCTCCTCCTGCTGCTCCATCCCACTGCCAGTCTTCCCTGGCATACAGAGATGGATGGAGTAGGAATAGCGGTGACGGGTGCTCAATGCCATGCCTACAGCAAAAATAGATGTGGTTGGGCTGCGATGATGCAAAGCCAGAAGAATCCTTCTCCTCCGATTTCTCCGGCTTTGCTTTCAGTGCAGCTCCTGCCTGGCTGTCATTTGTCACCGGTGCTCACAGCTTCTCCATCCCCTGCACATTTTTTGGGGTGATTTTAGGCTGAAATTGGTTGATAAAAGTCCTTTTCAAAGATCTTGTTCAGGTCATTCCTGCCTCCTCAGGGATGAGCTATCGACAGGAATGGGGTAGGAAGCTGCTGGCTCATAGTGTGAGGTCACTGCTACTGGGAAGCAGTGGGAGAAACACGAGGTTTTGGGATTAATTAGTGCCCACGGGATGCAATACTCATTTACTACTTCTCAAATCAGGCTTTTGCTGGAGCTGGATGTAACAGAGGAGTCTCCTGCAGTTACCTGCATGAGCTCATCCCTCCTGCCCCTGATTTTTGGCTTTGCAGAAAGAGCTCAACAAACTTCTGCAGATGCTTTCCCAACCCTATGGAGCGGATACTGTTTCCCGGTTTTGGTGGATCTGTCTTGGTCCAGATGTGGTGTTCAAGGGAAGTCTGTGCTTTGGGGAGGATTTCAGAGCACTGGTACAAAACAGCTGGAGAGGCGACAACCAGGTGGAAAAAAAGGTCCTAAAAGTGTTTCAGAATCCAGCAGGAAAGGGAAAGCATCTTCCAAGGGCAACCTTGTAGGCAAGATCATTCCTCCCTGGACAGAGATGCTGGCATGGAATGAGACTGGAATGCAGCAGCAAGACTGATAAAATGAGCAAAAGGCCATGAGGGGCTGAAGGAGGGTTTGTTTAGTCTGGAAAAGGACAGGATAACCCGCTGTGTGTGAAGAGCTGCCTTGAAAAAACAGGACAAGCTAGGAAAAAACCCGAGTGTTTGGTCGATTGGACACAGGAAGAGAAGGAGATGCTGTTCCTCAGCTGGAGGTTTTGGGAGGAGGTCAGGCAAACATCTGGGACTACCAAATCCGTGTTGGGGCCAGCCCAGGGGATTCCTGAGTCTCCTCCCAGCTCAGGAGAAACAGTCTGGCCCACAACTCCATTTTATCCAATCCTTTGGTAAGTCTGTCTCGGAGCAGGCAGGTTGGGATCCACGAGGTTTCATCACCCTGTTCTGGCAGACTGGTCTTACTGGGACTTGCACACAGGGCACTGGTTGGGCTCCTGCTAACGGAGCTCCTGTGCTGGGATCTCTCCTTGGATCCCACGTCCCCAGAGGGTGTTAGAACAGGACAGAGATATGACAGCAGAGGGAGGGAGGATCCTGCCTTGAGCCAGCAGGGATGTGGTGCTTCCAAAAGCTACCCCAGGAGGCTGCAGTAATCCAAGAGGGAAGAGCCCAGGAGGAACCCGCCTCACCTCTCTGATGTGCAAGTTTCCCTTGAAGCCTTAAGGATATATTTTTTTTTCCTATTCATAACACAGAGAATCTCAGGAGAGCTTCATCCCACCCCTGCACTGTTGGGATTGGGAATAAAGTGGGAATGCAGCTGCTCATTGCTCCATGGGGGACACCTCTGGCTGCAGAGACTGCACAGATGAGACAGTGCCAAAACAAAGCACCGAGCAAACCCTGTCCTAAAAATGAACCCATTTCCTTAAGGAAAGGATTTGGTTTGTTGTCCTTTGCTCTCCTGAGCGTGTGGCAGAGATGACTCTGTGCCACAGTGAGCACAGTGGCATTGGGACGTGCTGCCAGAGCAGCTCCCACCTGCCCCTCACCACTCTGAGCAAGCCACCAGGCAGCTCCAGGCTGGGCTGATCCCAAATTTCCTTCATGTGGTGGTGATGAACTGTCTGAAATGCTGGTTTTGGCTTTTAGAAACCTCCCAGCTGGAGAATGGTGCAGCTGCTATGGAGGTGAGGGAAGAGCATGAAGGACTGGCATGAAAGCAACCCACCTTGGGAGGTAGGATTATCCCTCAGGAAGAGCAGAGCTGAGAAAACAATTTACAGTTTGGTTGGAAAATGCATCCATGCTTTTCAACTGTTTTGCTCACCCTTTGCTGGGACATGAATGGAAATCTACTCACTACTCACTGGATTTCAGAAGTTTCCAAGCCTGCAACACTCGGGAATGCTGAGGTGGAGGCACTGGCATGGCTGGGTAATTAAATTAGTGTCTGTGTTAATTACAGCTGTGCTGGGGCTGAGCATGAGTGAGACATTAATGACGGGAATGGTGGACAAGCACCAGGAGCTTCTTCCCAAGGAGCTCCAAGTTTTGCTGACTCTCCCAAGGTGATGTCAAAGGTATGGATCTATGGGAACACAGTGTGGAGCACAGGCTAGGTGCCAGAGATGGGCACTAAGAAGGGTCCTGCGGAGCTGTACACTTCCTACCCAAGCAGGAAAATGAAAGGATCAGCTTCTCCCAGCTCCAAAGCAGCTCCATTGGGATGGGAGCATCTGCCTTTTGTGTGATCAATCTGCAAAATAAATCGCTTGAACCCCAATGAAGGAGATGCAAGGAAAAATGGGATTTTTAGGAGCTGATGGAATTCCATGAGGAGCAGAGAGCTACTGCACTGCTTGTGTCTGAATGTACTGAACACATGACTGCCTCCATACTGCACAAGTCCCTCGAGCTCCACAATCCCTCCAGGGCCCCTCCTCGTGCCCAGGGAAAGCCAGGACATGCCACAGAGACAGGAGCATCCCCTGTGCAGGGAGAGGCTCAAACTGCCCCAGAGGAAATTCCACCTGCACGTGCAGGGAGAGGACAGCGGCACAAACAGCTCCTGTTTCCTTTTTCCCCTCCACGTGCTTCCCAGGTTTTTATTTGTCCTCTGCTGACAGGAAAGCAGGTCTGGAAAGGGCACAGCCTGTCACATCCAACCAGCAGATGCTGCTCCAGCAGAGATTCCTCTCTGCCCTGGTGAGATCCATGCTGGGTGTCACGGTAGGCTCCCCCTCCCATGGATAATTCCTACCTCACTGCTGGCAAGCACCAGGCCAGCCCAGCTGTGGGTTCCAGCACACCACATCCCACAGCTGCCTGTCAGCCGTGCCACAGGGCCACACTCCACCCTGGGAGCATCTCTGTCCAAGCTGGTCCTGGACTGAGAGCTCTTGGAATGATTCAGCAGCAGGAAGCGCTGGACAACAGGCTCTCCTCCCCAGGACAGCTACAGCAGCTGCTTCCCCAAACCCCAGAACAGCTTTAATGTGGATTATGGGGTGCACCTCAGCAAGCTGCTGCTCATGGACAATACCCATTTCCTCTGGCACCCTCGGTGGAATTTTCAAATGCATCTGAGCCTTACCAGCATCCCTGGTCCTCACAATGACATGGAGGGGCTGGAGCGTGTCCAGGGAAGGGAACAGAGCTGGGGAAGGGGCTGGAGTACCAGGAACGGCTGAAGGAGGTGGGGGAACTCAGCCTGGAGCAAAGGAGGCTCAGGGGGGACCTTGTGGCTCTGCACAACTCCCTGACAGGAGGGGACAGCTGGGGGTGGTCAGGCTCTGCTCCCAGGGAACAGGGACAGGACAAGAGGAAATGGCCTCAAGTTGTGCCAGGGGAGGTTCAAGTTGGACATCAGGAGGGATTTCTTCATGGAAAGGGTGGTCAGGCACTGGAAGGAGCACCTGAGGGAGGTGGTGGAGTCCCCATCCCTGTAGGGATTTGAAAACCCTGTAGATGTGGCTCGTGGGAACATCAGTAAGTGGTGGCCTTGGCAGTGCTGGGGAGTGGTTGGAGCCCGTCTTAGAGGGCTTTTCCAAACGAAATGATTCCATGATGCACCATGGCCTTGCAGTGCTCACACCAAGCGTGGACCTGGCACAGGGATTTGGGACACTCTCAGCACAGGGGCCATGTGACACATTGCAACAAATGTGTCACCAGGAGCAGCTCAGACAATTTAAAATAATTACTGCCATGGTCCTGTTGCCCACTCTGGAGAGTAAAAACAGGGAAGTTTCAGGAGGGACCTGGATAATTTGTAAATCCCTAAGACACCTGCTGTGCTGCTGCTGGCCACCTCCTTTCCAGGCAGCTGAAGCAGGTAGGGCTTGCTCCCTCAGTCTCTTCCTTTGCACAATGGCACACCATTCCTGAAACTTTGTTCCCTACATCCATAGAAGTCATCAGTTTTGAGTCTAGAAATTTCTGTTATTTCCACAAAACCCCACATTCTCACCACAAACCAATGTGGAAAGCTCCTCCAACACAAGATTAAAAAATAACTGGCTCACAGATCCAAGTGCACAAATTCACTACGTGGTATGACAGATACACATCAAGTGTTGGCCCAAAAGCTTTTAAATACAAGAGGCAACAGCTGAACACCCAAATGAGGGATTCAGTGCTCACTTCACAAGTGAGAAATGGACCTGAGAAGCACCTCAGGTGCAATTTACTTGTGGGACACCAAAAGATTGGTTCTTCCTGGAAGGAGTGGATGGCACTTGCCCTGGGATTACCTCCATGCTTTTGTTTTCTTGGCAAAAATAAGTAGGAAAAGAAAAAAACAAACATCTTTTTATTTTATTTTCTCACTTTCGGAAAGCATTTTACACAGGTTTGGATCTTGGGAATAACTTGGAATCAGTAGAAAAAAACTTACTGAACAGTTTTTGTCTTTACAATAGAAACCTTTCAGGAGTCAAAACGGAGACTAAAAAAATACATGCAAAACATACTCCTTTCAAAACACAACTGGAAACAAAGCACCAAACTACACAAATATGCAGAATGAAACAGCATTGAACACCACAGAAGTTGTCTTCATAAAAGGTGTAAAAGTCACCTAATTCACTAGGCACTGTCACTTGGTTAAACAGAAAAGACAATAAAAAAATATTGTCCACAAACTTGCAATTTCAACTCAAAGGCTGTAGCTAGAAATTCCTCTGTGTGTCATGCTTTAATAGCGACCTGAAAGACAAAAACCCAACAGTCAGACTTCATGGATTGAGATTTCTGGCTAAATCCACTGCCTCTCCTCAAACCTGCATCAGATCTGAGCCTGATGTCCTAGAGATAACCAAACTCCCAAACTCCTGTTTTTACAGAGTTCTGGAGGAAGAAATAGGATCTCAGACTCAAAACAAGGGCTATTATCTCACTTGCTTTTTCCTAAGTATTTGCTCTGTCCTCGAGGCTGCTCAATGAAGCATTATAGCAACTGTGGCTCAATAAAATATCCACACCAAAGTCAATCTTAGTGGACACAGAAGCTCAAAAGAAGTTCAAGGAATGGTGAGTTTACTTTTGAGACGTGAACTCTGTGACTGAGCTAGGCCCAGGTATGGTAAGGCTGGACGGGGCTTGGAGCAAGCTGGTCTATGGAAGGTGTCCCTGCCCATGGCAGGGGGTGGAATGGGATGAGCTTTAAGGTCCCTCCCAACCCAAAGCATTCCCAAGTCCATGGCTACTTACGAGGTGAGTAGGACCGGGATCTGGAACGGGATCTGTAGCCCCCTCGGCTGTAGTACGGGGACGGTGACCTCCTCCTGTGACAGGGGTGACACAAACAATCCCTTTGTTAAAACCTGCACAGGTGAGTGGCAGCAGCTTTATGTGCTCTAACCCCATCCTGGTCTCAGGAATGCATTTGGGAAAGCTAACACGCATGGGAGACCAAATCAACGTTTCTACTGGGTAACAAAGCCAAGATCTGAATTCCCTTTTTTGTTACCATGTTTTGTTACCAGTATTATTTTTGACTAACACAACAAATACAAGCTCTTGCACTCACAATCTGCTTTCATGTGAATTTAGTCTGAAGCCAAGAGCATCCCACACAAGCAGGGTAAGCCAAATCCACCCTCACTTTTAATCTGAATTACTTGTCCAAGATGAAGATGTCCTTGACTTACAGTCAGTGCTACAGCCAGACACCCCCAAACCTCTCCAATCCAGGCACTCCCAAGTTTTGTGTTTCCCTGCCTAGTTCCACTAATCCAGTACACACCTGTAAAACTGATCCCTGTCCTGAACAGCTCTCCAGCCTCCTCCGCCGCCGCCACCTCCTCCTCTGTGAAAACAAAAGCATAATAACTTTTAGGAATTTAAGAAATAAAAAGTTCACTGTACAAAACTCCCCCATCATCAGAGTAAGAAAATGACATGAAGATAAGACAACATTAGTTCCTACACTGGGTGATGCTGAATTACTTCATTTAACATTGATTTTTAAACACGTATCTACTCAAGGAAAACCCTTTTACTTATTATTTTCAAGGAGCAAGATCAACTCACTGTCCTGAGGAAAAACATTGATTTCAAGGTGGAGGCAGGAAAAACCCTCCTATCCTGACATTTTAACACTTTAGAGTCACATTTAAACAAGAACTTGTTATGGAGAACAAAAACGCCTTACAGCATTAATATTGAGTGGTTGGAATGGAACCTCCTCAGATTCAGATCAGTAAAGCTTTACCAGGAGACTAAATTAAGTTTAAAGTCTTCTCACTTGTTTTTGGGGGATTGCTTTTTTTAAAGTTTATTCTCTTATTTACAGACAGTTCTTCAGGCAAAATTAAGCCTCCCAAATCAACAAGAAGAAACGGAAGTTTTAACAGGACAATTCCCATCTGACACTGCATTTCCCTTACGGCATTATTTTCACAGAATGCAGAGATTCAGATCAGATTGTTACCAATGGAATTGTTACCAATGGAATTTTTAGGGTGGGGTATGCAATGCTCCACTGCATCTTGAACAATTCCAACTTTTTCTTCCTTAGGGAAGCCCTGACAACACAGCAACACTTCTCTCTTCCTCAACCAACCCATGTCTGTAGGAGGGGAAAGTAGCAGCATGACATTTTTCAAGTAGCCACACACAAGTCATTTGTGGCTCCATATTTATTCACAGAATCCCAGAATGGTTTGGGTTGGAAGAGACCTTAAACACCATCCAGGGGCTCACCACTGCCACAGGCAGGGACACCTCCCACTAGAGCAGGTCACTCTCACTGACTTTCTCCTGACCCAATCACAGCTTCTGGTAACATCCACAAACCCCTGTCAGAATGAAAAGGCACCACTTAAGCACTGAAGACTTGGGCCCACACCATAACTTTAACACAGAATTCTGCAACCACAGGAACGTTTAGTAGTGCAGACAGAGATAATCAACTTCCATCTTTGTGTTCAACTTAACAGTGTCCCAAAAATTGTGAGGATTTTGCTGGAAAACGCTACCACCAAAATCAATCATGATTACACACACATCTAACCTGATAAAGGGTGCTAAAAAAGCCTTTTAATGCAGATGTCCAATCCCCAATTCCTTATTTATGGCAACATTTGAGGTGCCATAATCATCAGCAGGAGATACTGGGCATCACAGAAATTTCCCACTTTTTATCTACTACACTGTGCTCAAATTATAAGTTGAAACTATAATACCAACTCAAATATTGATCTGCACCATTTCAGTGCTAACAGCTGAACGAACTAAAGATTCTAAAACGAAAATACAAAGAACACACTTTGTTTTCCAAAACTTAGTGCAGATTCAAAACATTTCGGCCTAAGCTAGGCCACAGGTCAAACACCATCAAGTATTTCTCAATCCAACCAATCTGATTTGTACTGGGCAATCATTTTGGTGGAGATTTCACAGGAAGATTCTAGAATGACAGCGAGTGCAAAAATATCCTGGAACAGTTATGTAGGATCAACTGTCTAGTGCTTGCACAGGCAGATGAGAAAGCAGAGTTTAGAAAGCAGCAAAATATTCCAAATATGCTCACCTGTATGACCTGCTGTAATAGTCACGGTCATCGTAGCCTCTGTCATAGCCTCTGTCATAGTAATCTCGTCGCCGTGAGCTGCCACTGCAGGGAGTGAAGGAAATTGCATTTACTAAGATACAAAACTCTAACTTTGTCTGCAGTCCGGTAAATTCAGACTATTTAAACTAGATTCTATTATTATGTCCCATCCTTACAGTTGGAAGACTGTGAGCACTCCTGTTTTCCCACCAGTGCAGGTGGGAACAGGACTACTTAAATAATTGCTTTTTTAATGCTCGAACTTTCAGTTGTTTTCCTCAACCTTTATAAACCTCAACTTTTTGCACATGAGGAATTCCATTCTGAGACAAGCCTTCATCCCCTTTTACCTCTGAAAAAGCTCCTGTTCAATCAACTTTCTGACCAAAAAAAAAATCAGAAACCTGTAGTCTTAACATCACCATAACCATCAGTAAACTGAAAGTCTTGGGAAATGAACGGGGGAATGACTTGGGAAAACAACTGACACTGCTGGCAACTGGAAGTCAAAAGTGCAGTGTGTGAACACAGCAAACTGCTAAGCCCTAATGCTAACTGAGCCACCCAGCTCCTTGACCACCACTTGTTCATTCGCTCTTGAAAACCTGAGCTTGCAAAGGACATGAATATTCAAAGGTACACAGGAAAACTACTTAAAATAATTTAGAAATAGTCAAAATGTCTTCCTGTTGACACAAGCATTACTACTGATGCTCATGTCTAGCGTTTTCAGTGCACAGCACAGCAGCCATAAACAAGGAAACACAACTTGTGCATTAATGTGCAAGCCCAAGAAACCAGGAAAACCACTCAGAATCAGGTCTCAGAGGAGAAACAGGAGTTTTTACAAAACAATGGCTGGGGAGGAAAAACCCAACCAAAACCACAGATAAAACTTACTAAGTGGGTCTTCCCATATAGATTCCAGGGGTAGGTGTGTGAGGTCTTTTTGTTATGGAAAAGTCTACCCGAATCCTTCTCCCATCCAGCTCCATTCCATTGGCACGTTCCTTTGCCTAAGGAGTGACAGAAGAGCATTAGCTGTAGGTATCAACTTCAGCAACAACATGAATTTCTGACCACTGCTTTAAGTGTTAAAATGTCCTAAAACACAGCTCAATTTGGAGGCAGGTCTGAGTGAATGTACTGTGTAAGACACCCTAGGCCAGCTGGACTTAAGTGCCAGTAACCACTGAAAATGTGACTTCTGTGGCATTAAAATCCTGAAAAAAACATCACTGGGCAATTGTTGTTTCAGTGCCTCTCACATGACTAAGTGCAATCTTTGAGCATGCTGATGTAGGGAGATATAACCACTACACGACACAACATAAAACATTTACAGGTTAAAAGAAACATCACTAAGGTATTCAAATACATCCTTCAAACCACCATAACCTTGAATACAATATGAGAGTCACAAATAAAAAGTAAAAAACCATAACCATTTGTGTTTTGGTTCTTTTTTGTCTGCCAAGTAGCAGGACCTACATATCAAGCTCCAACCCAAAATGGGAGACTTCATGCCAGATGTGGAAAAGACTGGAGATTTTCTAGACTGAATATAAGCCTTGTTCCAGCCCATAAAGTGTAGCTTTACAAGGACTGGTATGAGTGTAGGATTCTCTACTTGCATGACTACAGAATTCCTGATTCATTCTGCAGCACCAGTAAGCCCAAATTCCATGACTACAAGATTTCAAGTACTTTTCAGGCTATGAGCTTCCCCTGGCTATACCCTGTGACAGAACACACACCCCAGGAGCTCGGAGCCCAGCAAACATGGCCCACACTGTGCACCCCAACCTACTTCCTTGGCATCCTCGACGTTCTCGAAGTAGACGAACGCGAACCCTCGGGAGCGCCGCGACTGCTGATCGTACACGATGGAAACGTCGGCAATGGGCCCATACTTGGAGAAAACCTCTCGCAGGTCTCGTTCTGTAGTGTACAGACTCAGCCCAAACACTCCGAGACAACAGTTTGGATCAGGATTTGCCTAAAGGAAAGGACACAGACAGTAAAATCAAATTTGGTTTATTTGCAGTGCAATGTATTCCTCAAGTTGTGACTGTCAGGGCTTCAAGAAGAACAACAACAAAGGTGGGGCTGAAATTTGGGTCACCTGCTAATAGACAGTAATAAATTAAACCTACAGGAGCACAAGCCTTTCACAAAACCCCTCTGTGTTTCTCAGGGCACAGGGACTGATTGCAGGATGCATCCAGGACCATGACTCATGCCTCACACACGTACCCTGTTCCCAATGTGACGTCTCCGAGTAGACATGGGGGAATGGCTGTGACTGTGCCGTCGCCGGTAGTCCCGACTGTACGACCTGCTTCTGGATCTCCTGTGCGAGCGGGAACGGGAGCGGGACCTGGTGTAGTGTCTGCGGGAACTCCTCCTTGATCTAGACCTGAGGGAAAGAAGAGAAAGGTACAGTGTTGGGCTTGTTGGGGTGTTCAACATTTCAAAAATCCACCACACAGCCACAAAAAGCTCAAATAATAGTTTTCCAAAATCCTGCAGTACCACATACCTCAGCTATAATCCATTTACTCACTACTCCCAAGGACTGTGTGCTAAATCTTTACTATCAGATTACTGCAGATAGTCTCAGGGCATTCCTGCTGCAGTCCAGGAACTTGAGCAGTCAGCTCTTCCTGTAACAAAGCTACCTGGGTGTGACATGCTAGTGCTGAGAATATTCAGTGTTTAGGTAAAAACAAGTGGGGTGGCTTTCTTCTCACATGTATCAGACAAAGGGAACAGTAAATATGCTTTAACATAAAGCATGCACCACGAAGGGCGGCACTGCCCTTGTGCTGCCTTGGGTGATACTGAAAAGCAAATGCCCCTGAAACAAAGCTGAACACAATCTGAAGAAACCAATCCTGAGCTGGCTCATTTACCTGCTGGTATTTCAGCAGTTATTTGGCACGGTTTGTTCATGAATATTTACATGTTCACACTCTTAAGTGTATTTATGCAAAGATGCAACTGCTCACTAATTCTTTTTCCCCAAAAATACTTTCTTGTATCACAAGCTCTGTGGACATGATGGCCTGAAACTCTTCAATTCCTTCTCCCAAAGCCTCACCCCTCCCAACACAGCCAATCCTAGAGGAGAAGCTGGGGACTCACATGGGGCTACTACACCTGATCTTGGTCTGCTGATAGCTGCACTGAATAACCCCCACTCCACACCACTCCAAAGAAAAACCCCTCAAGGCTAAGAAGTGCAATAAACAGTGTAACAGTCAATGGATCTGAGTCACAAATTCCTGATTTTCAGGCTCATGTCCCCTTCCTCTAATTCCACAGCAGCACCACCCCACTGGTGTGAGGGAAGCTCTGAACCTGAACTGCTTTTACTTCTGAGCATTTAACAGCTTCTTCCACGATTTCACCAAATGTCACCAGGCAGCCAAACTGTTCAATCTAGCTCCTCAAAAAACACCTCCAACCTCATCAGGAGACAGCCAGAGAAGCTCAACTTAAAATGCATATTCATGTCCAGGAGAAATTAATTCAGCATGTCCCATTACAGCACTTCTCACTACATATTTATAAAGAAAACATTATTTTTGGCAACAAAATTAAAAAACAAACAAACAAAAAACAACCCACCAAAAAAAAAACCAAAAACAACAGAGAGAGAACTCTCCTGAAGCTGGGAAAACAGTAAAAAAAGACAGAAATTATAATATCAATAACAAAAAAAAAAGAAGTTCCACACATGCGCACAGCCACATTTCAGCCACTGATATAGGAAAAAAATAAATTAAGGCAAACACAGAACTGATATTTCAGGTACCAGAATGGTATCAGCCTAAGATAGGAGTTACAAACATCAATAAAAGGAGATTTTAAAATCAAGTATATCCACACCCCAACTGATAAAAACACCAGGACACAGGTTGGTTCCCAAATCAAAGTTTAATTTATAAAGCTGGTAACTCAAAAATACATTTGCAACAGAAACTACCAAGAAATATAGAAGTTATCACAGGGTTATTTCAGTGGGGAAAGCCAGAGTTCAAAGATCTGCCCATGACCACATCTCAATGTGTGACAGCACTAAACAGAGATTAAAGTATGTTGTTTCTAAATATGTGCCTCGACACAATTCTGTCCAAATCTACTAATCAACACTAAGTCTGGCACATAATTCCATTATTTCCAGCCAGAGGCATCTTCAAGACAGCTGTTAAATGCTCAGGAAGCCATGGTAGTTATAAACTCCTACTTTTTGGTCAATAAAAGCCAGTTGCCAGGGTATTACTTAAACACTGTTTATTGCAAAAGTAAGATTTGCCAGGTCTCTCTAAATTCTACATCTTCTATTTGCTTCCTCAGAATTGTGTACCCTTTGTGACTATTTTTATTCAGTACTGTGCAAGTGGGAAATGTTTAGAGTATGGAATCCCTGGAGTCACATGGATTAAAGGGCAGAAGAGCATGATGCAAGGGTGTCCTGACTTTGCTGCTGTAATATTAAAAGGTTCCCCAAAGGTGCTTTGCAGCTTCCCTCCCCTGATGTTTTCAAACCCCAACTGGATAAAGCCCTGACAGCAGGGTCTGAGCCCAGAGCAGGATCTGGGACTGGGCCCTTCCTGAGCTGCCCCATCATCTCTCACTGCTGGCACTCCCACAGCTCACTCCAATTCCACACTCACTAACAGTATTACTCTAACAAGTATTTATTCCTTTTATTCCTTTTATTTGACACATTTCTTCTTACACTACAGGGACTGCCAGGTGCATGATATGACACTTCTAACTGTGCCTGAATTAAACAAAAAATCTCATTCTTCTGCTGTCAAAGCTTCCCAATTACATTCCTTTTCACAAAAGCCTTTTTGTTTGATCTTGCAAGATTTAGCACATTATTTGATTATGTTTCCAACCCTAGGTGATTGCTGACAGCACAGTATCTTCCTTCAGCCTGCCTCCCAGGCTTTGGCAATTCATTGCTTGCTCACATAAAAAGTGTGTTGTGAACAGCTCACCTGAAAACCACACTGCTGAAACCTCACTTTTTTTTAGCCTGAATGCCTACAAATGAGTAAAGAAATGATCAACACATTAATTTCTGTAGTCAGCAGTCAACTATCTACTCTTTTAAGAGGAATTCTGACCCTGCACACAGGGCAGGTGCCTTTTTTGGCAGGTGAGTATCAGGAGAGGTAACACAGTGCAATAGGCACGTGGATGTTTGTGCTGCCACATAACAAATACAATAAGCAAGTTCCCTACAACTTTTCTGGAGAGTTTGTAGAGCGGTCTAATATTCAAAGCTTCCTACCCTGTTAATTTTCAAGTTAAATCAACGTATTTAAACTGTTTGAAAAAATTCACTGTGAATTTCTGTGACTGTGAAATTCACATTTACCTCCACTGTTTCTTTCCACTACTCCAGGGACATCACTGCTTCCAGTGAAGAAACATAATACACAAATGTGCCTTAAAATGGGGAATCTGCTGATGCACCAAACTCTGTTAATGCACAAAAAACCTAAGATCTAGAGTTCCTACTACTCCACGCTCAGACACAAGTCAGTATTCCAAGAGACAAAAGGCAGGCACTTCCAAAGTGTATCAGCAAGGATACAAACCTACATAACTGATTTAACTGTTGGCAGAATATCTGAATTGATATAATTTGGCTTTCCCAATCCTGAAACCACACACACCCCTTTGTATTCCACGTCCACAGAAGATCCACTAACTCTGGAAACAGAACTGGCTAAGCTGGGCCACCTCTGACAATCATCTGACTTGTGAGGAGGAGGAAGATGTAAAAGAAGCAAACTCACCTGGATTCAGACCTGGATCTAGATTTTGACCTGGAGCGCCTGGAATCCTCCTTAGAGCGAGATCTTGCAGGGGTGTGTCTCCCCGACTTGCCAGACCCATGAGCACTTCCGCTTCTGGAAGCAGAACGGGATTCCTGCACGCAGATATTGAAAGCCTAATTTGTACACAATTCCTTGTTCACCTAGGGGCTGTAAACAAGCTCCAGTGAAATAAATGGTAAATATTCATAGCTATGTGTCCGGGCAGTCGGCATTAGCACTGCCTAGATTTTTAAGGAGTTTTTTTTTTTCCCTGGTAGACACTTCTTTACCCTGCATGTACTTTTGCTATTAAACAGATAATGCATGCATGTTTAGCAAAATATACAGGGACACATAAACAGACTAGTAATTACTTAGCGTAGTGCTTTCAGATTCCAGATTACTTCTTATCTTAACTTCATTTTTATTCCTTTTCTTCATTCTTCCGTTTCAAATTCTGACTTCTTTCATCTTCCCCACTTCACACAAATTGCTCAATATTCTACAAGTGGGACTTCTGGTCTGATAATTAGCATGCATTCACTTTCTTTTTTTTCAAATTTCAGCTTCACTTATTCCTGAGCTTCAAATAATTCTCATTTATAAAACTTGTCAAATGGCGACTTCCGCATTTTCCTTCTTCAACATTAACCTTAATAGAAAAAGAACAGGATGAAGAATATTTAAGAACTCCAGGATAAAATCTAGTGCCAAAACTGAAACTAGAAAAAAAAAAGTGTTGTGGACTTTTACTATAAATGCAGTTCAAGAATTGAATCTACCAAAGCCCTACAATTTTATTAACAGGTTCAGTCAACTCAGTTTAACTTAGCCCTAAGTAGCTGAATTTGCTATTTATGCCTGTATTAACAGCAAGTGCAACTGGATCAACTGAGTACCTACTAAGGAATTGCAGCATCAGGAAATTCAAAATAATTTGCACTATCAGCCACACACTGAGACAAAATCACCAAGGAGTGACTCCAGTGAGGTCCTGCTGCGGCCACTGATGGATGTGCTTTCGAATGCAGAAAGCACAGCATGGTTGGTCCTTCCAGGAACTCCAATTATCTGAATTTTGGGCCCCTCCTGCAGTTTGGCAGCCCTGGTGTGAAGGTTTAGGAGCACACGCCCCCAGATGCCTGCACAAGTGGGATTACATGTGCAGGCTTCCTGTTTGACAGAAATCTGCATTCCCCACTGACCAGAACGGCACTGGAGTCCCACTCTCCAAACTGCTCTGGACTAACACCCCACCTGCTCTCTCATTCACTGGCAATCTCCTCTGGCAGTGACATGACCTAATTAGCAGTTTCAATTTATGTATTTTTATTTTTAAATCAGTATAATGCTTGGCTTTAGTCATATGCCTTAAACACCTGAACACACTAGTAGAAAGTATTCTACATTTCAAGATATTAGAGAAAACTTAAAATTCAGCAGAATTCTACTTCTTTCTAAAAACAATCCTAAATTTAGTGTAAATTCTGATGAAGAAAGCTCACCGATGACACTGGGTACCAGATTTTTTTCAAAAATCTCGTTATATCTTTCTAACGTCTCTTAAACCTGAATGCTAATTTAATGGGAATCCTGTACTAAGCATTCAGAAATTCATTTGCTAACACGAAATTTACATGCTTCAATCACTTCCATACATCTTCAACCAAATGTTACCATTTTACAATTCCCTACCATACAGGTGAAAGAAACATGATGCACAGGACAAAGCAGGTTTGCAATTAATCCCAAGAGCAACAGAAATAGCACAAAGTTGGCCAAGGCAGTATTCTTCATACAGATGTTTAACGTTTTGTTCTAAACTACATCTTCCCATGTACTAACACTGAAAAGGGTAAGGGGGAGTATTTATGGACAATTTAAGCTACAATTAACTAATTTAACCTAAATCCATTACTAGCTTCCAAAGAAAACACTTCACAGAGATGAGTTCTGAGTTAATACATTAATTTTTCCATAAGAAGTCTTAGCCCTTTAACAAAGTTAGAGAAAGCAAGATTGAAGAACGACTAAAACCCAAACCAAGGCTGCTTTTCACCTGAGGAAAAATACTTCAATTCACAAAAGACAATCTGGGCTAAACAGAAGGAGCTGTGTCCAAATACAGGTGAAGACCAGAAAGAAAAGGAGAAATGCAGGATTGGAGGGAAGCAGCTGGGAAGATTTTGCCCACAAACACACCCCAAACCCTTTTCCAGAACTTTTAAAAGTCAAAAAACTTTGAAGAAATGAGTAGAGAACAAGCAACTCTTCATATATTTGGTACATTTTTCAGGCAATCTTTGATGTATTATTTTAAGGTTTATGTGGAATCTGGACACTGAGGAGCTGAGCAGAAACTCAGGAAGAAAATGTCTTAAAGACAACTATCTACTAAAATCAAAACAATTTAACAGCTGGTCTATTTTCATTCAACTCCTCTGCATTTCCCATTTCTGTCTTTAAAAATCTGCTTTTTTTCCCCGATCATCCTTCAAACCACCCATTTTACAGGATTATTGCACTTCTTTATTCCAGACTTAAAGGAGTTCAACACACCTCACCTGCTCTGGATAACACCAGGACTGGTAATAAACCCCAAAATTACCAAGTTGCCCCTTCTCCAGCCCAAGCCCCAGGAAATCCTCCCTATCCAAAATTCCATGTACCAGGGGCCTGCAGCACTGTAAATTTATTTTACACCCTTGAAGGTTCACATCAGTCACTCCCACAGCTCGTTTCTCCCATCTTTTTTCGTTTTTCCTTTACATTTTCTTTTCCTACTCTTTGCTCTTTCACTCAGTGAATTTTAACTTACTGAAAAATGCCCGAGTGTGCTCCTAGCATGAGGAAAGAAAAAACCTTCTTTACCCTGCCTATATTCCAGCACTGCTGGTCAGCAGATCCAGACTGGTACCCACTAAACCATAACCATTTTCCCCCCACCAACCTTAAGTTTGTCAAGTGTGAATTTAACCTCCCTCCCCACATCCCTTGGTCTTTATCAACAGCTCATCCCCTTCATCAGGCACTTCTGGAATTCACATGGAAGCCCTGAAGTCCAGGCTTGCGGATTCCAAATGGTTCATTCCAGACCTTGAGCACATTTCAAACCAAGTGCTGGGATGATTTGAACAGCTCCAAGCACATTCACAAAGAGCCTTACAGCCATGTACTCTGAGCAGGGAATGTCCCAAGGCAGGATTATTTGGAGGGCAGTAGGTAGGAAAGGTTTCCATGGACAGAAGCAGCTGGGAAGTAGATGATGGCCACATTTCTTTGCATTTCTGAGATTCAGGTTTTCCTCACATGAATGAGAGTTACAGATTTCAGTCAGTAATGTAAGATACAGAGAAATAAAACTATTAAGGTTTTATGATCATATATTCCTATGAAGTTATGTATTTCCACTTGTTTTCCTAAGGAAAGGTGCAGCCTCACATGACATTATCAGATCTGCAGCCTCTGCATTCAAGGTATCACTGTGCTGACTCCACATTCCCCAACCTCTCCCTTATGGAAGTTGCCTCCCTTCCCCTGAGGGACACGAGATCACTGCTGGGGGAGCTGGGGATTCAAGGGAGGGAAGCAGAACCATCCCTTCCCACAGGTTTCTAAACTCCACAGAAAGAACAGTGTGTTCTGAAAAATGAGGCCACAGCTTCCTCCCACCACCTCTGCCACTGGCTCTGTGGGATCCTCCAATGCCCAAACTAGAAGCAAATTAATCCACCAGCAAAACCCACATTATCTTCTGACAGGTTTGGGCACTGAATGAGCTCCCCAAGAGGTCCCATCAAGTGCCAGCTGGTGAGGGAGGAACACAGGGCATGGTCCATCCCTTTGGTGGCACTGAGTGATCAGCTCATCTCTAACCTCAAATTGCTTCCTCAGACCTCCTTCTCACACAATTTAGTAATAAAAATCACTCTTTTTTGAAAATATATGTATTAAATACCTTGTAAGTGATCTGTAAATTGAGCTTTTATACATAAAAAAACCCAAACAAACAAAATCCCCATTCTGACTTGCATACTGAACAGCTTCTGACCACATACCAAGCCATCACTATCATAATTAACTAATTCACAGGGAAAGATTCATTAATTTGGCCTTTAGCTCGTCTTTTTCCAACCCCCCCCATGCCTGAATTCCATGTGCTTCCGTGAGAACAATTTCAGTGAAAACAAAATTAAGTTGGAAAACCATGGCATTGCAGCATAACAACAGCATCTCAAGTATATTCCAGTATTTAACAATTCATAGTTTCTTCAGTTCATCCCCCTATGGAACATAAGCTGTAAAAGAGAATTCAAGTGGGGATTTTTTTCTTCTTATCTTTCCTCCCCCTTCTAAAAAACGCCATAATCCAGAGTAAATTCGTGCTGCTGCTTAAACAAGTCCCATTCCTGGCGAAAGCACCTGGAATTTCTTCATCCCAAAAGCTGCCATGAGGGCTCAATCAAGTCAGGCCTGCAAACCAATGCAGCTGGAAATGGAGTAAAACAAGATCCAGCTGACTGAATTCCCAGATCTGACTGGCTGAAGAACACCGCTAAGGGAGAGAGCAGGAGTTCAATTCCTGCTGGCAGCCTGCACTTGGGACAGTTTAAGACAGTTGCAATCATATTCCAGATTATTTATCCAAACACTAACTCAAGTCTGCAGAGACTCCAGCTTGGAAAAGCACAAAAGCCATTGACTCAGTAAAACATAAGCCTTAAGTAAGCAAAAAAACCCCATAAATAACACTGGCAAGAGCAGAAAGAAAACCAATCCCTGCTGCAATCTGGAATAGCAGGTGTGCAGCTCCATGGTTTCACCATTACAAACTCGTCCATTTCAAACAACTTACCTATTGAAAGGTCACAAAAGTTCAGACACAATTCATTCTAGACACTGGCAAAGACTGCCGAAAAATGCTTTAATACATTTTTTATACTAAAAATACAATAAAGCACCAGACAACAATTTCTGCCCCAGTACTCTGCGTGATTGTTTCACACAAAAAGACTTTGCTATAGAAGCTTTATTATTTCCACTCTTTCTGACTGAAAATATAGTGCAGGCTATCCTGGCAAACTTTACTAAAACTACATTGGCTTCCAGTCTGACCCTCACAACAACTAAAGCATTTAGTTTAAAAAAAGTTAGCATTTAGCATTAAAAAAAACCTAACACACAAAGAATTCACCCTGAGCAAAAAACACCCCCTCACTAAAAAGATCTTCAGAGTGAATGAAGATACCAATGAAAACACTGGCGCTGGCACGAGCCTACTCCTTAATCCCTGTCTTTCACCATTCATTCCCATTTTTAGCCCCTTAAAGACCAATTTTTTCTAATCTTACCTACCTTGAAGTAGAAATACTCACATATTACAGCTTTGTATAGTGAATCAATAAGATAAAACCATATTATAAGAAAGATATTGCTCAGAATCACTACGTTTTCTATTACTTCTTGCCCCCTCCAGCTTCAAACTTAGGAACTTATCACCTCCACAACCCCCTCCGATGCTGCAGCAAAATATTTGAATTACGCTAAAAAAATCCCCAAAACACAGCAGTGACCCTATATAAAGACATCAAAGGCAAACAAGGCTGATCCAGTAAATAAAAAGCAACTACAGATGTGCATCACAAACGCGAAGCTTAGCAAGTCATCTATTTCGACATTAATAAAAACTGTTTTGGACAGTGAAATCTTTCCGATATTAGGAGCCCTGGGAGGTATCTGCTGCAGGTTTCACAAAGCCAAGGGGTTGCCTCCATTATCAAGTCTAAACTAAAGGAGAACCCGAGACACCTGGACGCCAGGCCCGAGGAGCAGAGTTATTGTCACAGGGGAGAGGGGGCGAAAAGCGGCCTAAATTAGAGAGCAACTCAAGAGTGGATTGCAAGGCGGCTCTGGAGAGAGGATAATGACAGGATTGCCCTTCCGCAGGGGTGGGATGCAGGGCTCGGGGCCCCTAAGGCCTTGGTCCGCCATTTTGTCCCTCCCGGGCGCGCGGTCCCGGCCCAAGATGGCGCCGGGCGCCTCATGCGGGGAGCGGCCCCTCCGCCATCGACCCCGCCGCGCCGCCTCACCCGCCTCTCCGCTCCCGCGGAGGCTCCGCCACCCGCAAAAGGGGACACGGGGGGACCGGCGCCACCCGAAAGCGATGGAGGGGTGTGTGGGGAGGGGAGGGGGGGGCCCGGCCGCGCAGCGTGCTCGGGCTCCGTGTATTACCCGCTCGCCGTAGTTTTGCTCCCCGCTGTCGCTCATCGTCCCGTCCCACCGCTCCCGCCGCCGCCGCCCGAACCGGACACGACCGTCCTCGGCGACAGCGCCGTCCGCGCGGGAAGTGACGAGAACGCGGGGCCGCGCGCGCGCGCTCGGCAGGACACGCCCCCAGGGGGACATCCCTGAGACGGAGGCCGCGCCCGCGCTCCGAAGCCACGCCCCACACGTCACCGCGTCCCGAAGAGAAGACCGCGCCTCAACCTTAGGCCACGCCTTAATAAAGGCCACGCCCCTGCCCTGAGGCCGCCCATAGTGCGAGACCACGCCCCCTCAATGGCCACGCCCCTTCGCCCACCCCAAACCCTGCGGCTCTCAGCCCTCACTGCCCTGGGTGCGATGGCCGCGCCCCCCGAATTGAGGCCACGCCCCTGACGTCAGCCACGACCCCTCCCCCTTGAAGCTCCGCCCCTCCACCCTCAGGTGAGGCCCCGCCCTCAGGTGAGGCCCGCACCCTGGCCCCAGGCGAGGTCGCGGCCCTCGCCCTCCTCAGGCCACGGAAACAGTTTAAAAATGTGATTGCGAGGCACTTTTTTTGGGTGTTAAAGCATTAGTTCAGAGCACGTGTGCAGGCAAGAGCGGCGTATTTCTTAGGCACCCACTCGAGGGCAGCAGAGTGTCGCTGGAATGGCGGGCTTTCCTCCGTCCTTGGCATAGTTTCTCCACAAAACTTGTGCAGCGAGGAGCGTCACAAACACCTCCATTGTATCTGTTTCATGTCACAAGCAGCACCAGTAAAGCACCGGCAGCCCCAAAGGGCCAGGACTGAGCAGGGATTAGCAAAGGACAGCCACACAGAGAGGATCACGCGGACTTAAAACACACAGCTGTGCTTTAACCAAAATACCGACTTCTTCAGTGCTTTTCAAACCATAACACCACACAAGGCTTGGGGCTGGGAGGGAGGAGGAGACATTGCATCTGCTCAGCTCAGCTTGTCCCAGGGAGTCCCAGAACTGTCTAGTTTGAAGGGGATCTTAAAGCTCATCCATTTCCACTCCCTGCCATGGGCAGGCACACTTTCCACTAGCCCAGGTTCTCCAAGCCCTGTCCAACCTGGCCTTGGATGCTTCCAGGGATCCAGGGGCAGCCACAGCTTCTCTGGGCACCCTGTGCCAGGGCCTCACCACCCTCACAGGGAACAATTTTTCCCTAATATCTAATCTAAACCAAATCTCTTTCAAGTAGAAAGTGCACCTGTTATCCCACAAACTGCTGCTGCAGGACATAATCCTGCTCCAGAAATATTTCCATAACCATGTGACATCCCAGCAGTGACATCCCCATTATTTTTTTGCACTGAAATGCATTTCCTGTGCAGTGAGGGCTGGGTAATGCCCTGCCTGCCCTGTTGTGCTGTTCACAAGCAGCAAGGCAGAGACCTGAACAGGTCAGTACCTCTTCAAAATGGGATTTTTGGACCTTTTCTAAGTGGGATTTTTGGCTGCTGGGGTTATTCCTGGTGCCATTCCTCACACAGATTGAAGAAGTGGCAGCTGAGAATGCCGGGAGAGCAGGCTGGAGGCAAAGTGCAAAGGGAAGAGAGCAAATTGCTGATGGCTTCGCCCTGCATTCCCAGGTGATGGCTACAGAGGCACCCAGGGGGAACCCCAGCTGCATTTCCATCACCTCTGACACTTGTGAGAAGAGACAAGCCAGAGGTTGCTTGGCTGCCTTCCCTCTCCCTGCCAGCCCCAGAACACAAAGGTGAATTTATCAGCTAGAGAGGAAGGTGAACAGTATTTTCACAGCTTTTGCTGATTTAAAAATACCACAGGGGAGCTTTATGCCAGTGGTTTCATCTCAGTGCTTTGCTTGTGTTACAGCACAGTTACTGACACACTGATCCTGAGCTGGAAGGGAGGCACAAGGATCATCCATTCCAAACCCTGGCCCTGCACAGACACCCCAATAATCTCACCCTGTGCCTGAGAGCATTATCTAAATGCTCCTGGAGCTCTGGCAGCCTTGGGGCTGTGCCCATTCCCTGGGGAGCCTGGACAGTGCCCAGCACCCTCTGGAAGAAGAACCTTTTCCTGTTATCCAGTCTCACCCTCACCTGACACAGCTCCAGCCGTTCCCTGGGTCCTGTCTGTGGCCACAGAGAGCAGAGACTGGAGCTGCCCCTTGGGAGGAAGCTGCAGCCCCTGAGGAGCTCTGCCCTCAGCCCCCCATTCTCCAGGCTGAACAGACCAAGTGACCTGAGCTCCTCCTGCCTTTCTTGCAGGAAGTTTAATGGACATTTGTTTTCCAGTCCTTGGTCTGTATTTACAAATCTAGGCAGTACTTGACTCTCAGAGACTGCAAACCCCAGAACTGCCTACAACCCTCACTGCAGGGCAAGGCATTGCACCTCTCCTCAAGATCTTCCCATTTACCAGTGGGACAAGAAGACACCAGCAGGGATAAATCATCTGGAATTTCCTAGGAATGAGGGCCTCTTCCCTGTCCCATGGTGGCAGACACCCCAATGCTCCCAAAAATACTGTGAGCAGGAGAAGAGATCATGGAGGAAAAGAAGCAGCTGATGTGAGCATGCTTTGATCCTTTCCTTCACATTTCAGTGTGGGTAACCAGGAGTCAGGGAAGCCTCCCTACCTTTGGGGAACACCTGAGCCCGCTGTGCCTGGCCTCTGCAGCAGTGACACAGAGATGTGTGAGATGATCCCAAGGAGATTATCTCCCTGCTCCCAGCTGCACCCAGAGAGGCAGCCTTTTGTGCAGGGAGTGCAGCTGGATTGAAGAGGTATTTTTCTGTTTGCTTAGGCTGCTTCCAGCTTGTATTGCAATGTCAGTCTGGATTGGGGGCCTCCTGGCCATGGTCTTCACAGACATATTCCTGCCAGAGTTTGTGAAACACCTTTTGCAGTTAAATTAACAGTCTCACCTGTGCCTTGAACACTGTTTCTACAGCATTCTCCCTGAGAAACTAGCTGTTCATTACTTCCATGGGTGCACCATTTGCTGGGCAAAAACCTGGCTGATGGCTGGGCACAGGGAATGGTGGGAATGGAGTTACACCCAGCTTGGGCTGGGCACCACTGGGGAACCCCAGGGCTCAGTGTTGGACCCAGCACTGTTTAATATCTTTATCCATGATCTGGACAAGGGGATTGGCTACCCTCAGTACATTCCTAGATGACACCAAGTTGGGTGGGAATGTGGAGGGCAGGAAGGCTCTCCAGAGGGATCTGGACAGGCTGGATCCACGGGCTGAGGGTCAACATGGCCAAGTTCCAGGTCCTGCCCTTGGGTCACACCAAGCCCGTGCAGCTCCAGGCTGGGGACAGAGTGGCTGGAAAGCTGGGAAAGGCCCTGGGGGTGCTGGTGACAGTGGCCAGACACGAGCCCAGGTGTGCCCAGGTGGGCAAGAGGCCAATGGCCCCTGGGCTGTCCCAGCCATGGTGGGGCCAGCAGGCCCAGGGCAGTGACTGTCCCTCTGTGCTGGGACCTGTGAGGCACCTCCAGCCCTGGGGACAGCTCTGGGCCCAGCAATTCAGGAAGGACATCGAGGGGCTGGAGCATGTCCAGGGAAGGGAACGGAGCTGGGGAAGGAAATGGAGCACCAGGAGTGGCTGAGGGAGCTGGGAAAGGAGTTCAGCCTGGAGAAAAGGAGGCTCAGGGGGGACCTTCTGGCTCTGCACAACTCCCTGACAGGAGGGGACAGCTGGGCATGGTGGTTGGACTCTGCTCCCAGGGAACAGGGACAGGATGAGAAGAAACAGCCTCATGGTTACAGCTGAAATGCTAAAATAAGGAGCACTGCACCCAGTGCTCTGTAGAGACAGTTGTTATCAGTTCCTTTTGCCAATAACGTGCATCCTGTGAATACATTTACATGGGAATTGGGAACCTGCTCATTTGCAAATCAAAGTAAAATATGATGTTCCTTTATGCAGAGTGTGTGATGCTGTGAGATGCACAGGAAGGAACCTGAAGGGATCAGGATGATATGTCCCTCCCTTATAAAGAGATCAAAAAACATGGGAAAAGGGCAGAACATTAGAGTCAAGGTGGACCAGGAGGTTTCCTCTTGCCTTCCTCCTTTCTGAGGGTTTAGTGAAGGGAGCCCAAACTGGGCTCCCAGACTGGGAGATGTAGGGAATTTAAAAATTATCTGGAGAAGGGCACAAAGGGACACAGGGAGCTGAACCAGCACTTTTCTCCACCCAGATCTACCAAGGACAATGCTGCTTTGCAGCCAAGTTTTTTCACCTCTTAATCCTGTTCCTTCCTCACATGCCCCCTTAGGAGGTCAGTGTCATGCAAGAACAAAGATTAAGTGACGATTAAGAACATGTAAGTGAAGATTAAAGATTAGGAACAAAGAGTGAAAAGTCATGAGTAGAAAACGTTTGTGGCTCAGAACTGCAGTAACAGCTCCCAGAACAACAATTTCCCCCTATCCAGTTATGTGTAATCCCCAAAATTGATCCCAAGTGGAGAAGACTGGCTCGTGCCTACACTGTTGAGGTGTCTGGGCTGCTCTGACTACATCCAAATCAATTCCTGGTGGAAACCTTCCAGCTGTTCCTCAGCTGAGCAAATGCTGAAGTACATCCATAGGTCCTGCTAGTCTGTG
Organism: Hypocryptadius cinnamomeus; assembly: GCA_013400635.1. Taxonomy (NCBI): domain Eukaryota; kingdom Metazoa; phylum Chordata; class Aves; order Passeriformes; family Zosteropidae; genus Hypocryptadius; species Hypocryptadius cinnamomeus. The sequence goes on along the minus strand of VYZP01015146.1, from coordinate 67,146 downwards.
CTAATTGAGATTGAACTTTGAAGTTAATTTTTTCAGGGTTTTTTTCAAAAGATAACCAACTAAAGGGGGAAAAAAAACCCAACATAAAAACAAAGGTGGGAATTACCTAAATTCCTGATTCCAAGTCCATCTTGGAAGTTTCACAAATCCACCTGCACAGTTTCTTTTCAAGATTGATGGGATGAGTCACCTGCTATATTTGCCATGTTTACCATGTAAAAGGCAAACAGGGATGCTCAGCTGGGGGGGTTGTGGCGTTTGCCTACTCAAGTGCAGGCTGAAAAACCCACACTTGTGGAAGTTAGGGAAAGGAGTTAGTTTGTTCCAGCAGCACACGCGTGCAGCTGCAGAGCCAGCCTGGCAGCTCCCGCTCCTCTCCACCTCTCTTCCCCCACACCACCCACACAGCACATGGACAGGCTGCCAGAGCATCAGGAACCACAGGAGGGAGTGAGCCAGCTCGGGAATCAGTAGTGAACATTGGCGGCTCTGCTGCCGAGGGGGACGGACCAGGCTCTCAAACAGCTTTTCCCTGGAGCGTGGAGTGTGGCACCTTTCCCATGAGAGCTCCCACTGCCATCCTGCTGTAGCCTTTCCTGGCTCTGTGCTGCCCAGAGCTCTGCCACACCCAGCACCTGCGCAGCTCTCTGCTGCAAGGGGATCACAGAAGCCATCCTGCTAGGAGTAACCTTTACCCCCAAGTGCCAGCTCACCTTCCTGCTGAAAGAGCAGAGGGAAGTGGGCAGAACAGAATCATTTAGGTTGGAAAAATCAACTCCAACCATCAACCTTACACTGCTGAGTCCACAGCTTGGTTCCTAGGAATAGAGTCTGATCCTCACCTGGCTGCCTCCTCCTGTCAGGGAGTTGTGCAGAGCCAGAAGATTCCCCCAAGCCTCTTTTTCTCCAGGCTGAGCCCCTTCCCCAGCTCCCTCAGCCCCTCCTGGTGCTCCAGCCCCTTCCCCAGTTCTGTTCACTTCTCTGGACTCACACCAGCCTCTCAATACTCATTTTATGCAGTTGGCTGTGGTTTCCCTTTACTGTGGATGTCTGCGTTGGGAATTCATATTTGTTGGGTGAGATAGATCTTGTCTGTTGGGAAATTCCTCCTCCTTCTCAGTCCACTAGAGCTGTGCAGTGTCCCCAGGTGGCTTCAGGTGTGGCTGTGGTGTCTGTACAGCTGCTTTCTGGTGAAACAGGCCTAGTGCTGGTGTCATCACAGGACAACAGAGGGAGCAGGAGCTTTTCTGGAAATCCTCTCCAAAGCTTTTTCCCCAGAAATTCTGCAGAAGCTCCTCTGTTAATTTGTCACTGGAGTGCTCATCTGCCTCTCTAGCTCTGGAAGTGTCTTGTAGAAACAGGTGTTCCTCTTAGCTGGATCTTCAGAGAGAATAAAGAGGGGATGTTTCCCAAATTAAAAACTGACAGAGCCTGTGTGATGTGTCTGTCTCCATCCATCATGATGACATGATGATTTTGTTGGCTCTTGCCAAACTTTGACAGCTCCTGCACACATCTAAACAGTGATCACACACAGTGCTCTGGACCCAGGGCAGTGACAGCTGCAGAATGTCCTGTGGATGGAACAGCTGCTGGAGAGCTGCCATGAGCATCCTCAGAACTACAGCATGGCCAAGCCTGCTGTGACCCCACACTGCAGCAGTTACAGGAGCAACTTGTTGCTCAGAAATGAGGCATTCTCAAACACATGAGGCTTTTCCAAGGAAAAGGAAAGGGGAAGGAACAGAGCCCATCTCAGTAAGGCTAAGCACCTGTCCAGAATACCAGGAAAACAAAACTCTTCCAAAGCTATTTTGCTCCTTCTATCCTGTTTAACAGCTTTTCTCAACCAGGATGGTGCTTGATAGGGATCAGCTTTGGAACACATAAAGCTGCTGTGGGGTTGCATCAGGAGAGGTGTCTCTGCTTGCCCTCCCAGCTGCCAGGACTCAAGAGGTGTCTCCATACAGACACTGCCATCTATCTCCATCTCCACAAAGAGTTAGTGAGATCTGACATGGCCAATGGAAGACAAAACCACTCCATGCAGGACCTGAAGGAATGTCAGGAAGCTATGCTGGGGGGAGATTTAGGTTGGATGATAGGAAAAGGTTCTTCCCCCCCAGAAGTGGTGGAGCACTGACCAGGCTCTCCAGGGAATGAGCACCAAGGCTGCCAGAGCTCCAGCAGCATTTGGACAATGCTCTCAGGGATGCACAGAGTGGGATTGTTAGGGTGTCTGTGCAGGGCCAGGAGTTGGACTGGATGATCCTTGTGGGTCCCTTCCAGCTTGGGGTATTGTGTGATTCTATGATACCTGGGAGGGCAGACACCCATCAGTGACAACCTTGGAGAGCAGTGTGGACATGTGGCTGCCACTGGCAGCAAGGGCAATCGTCCTTATCATTGGCAGCTCTCAGGTGCTTCAAATTGCCTGTGTGTGACTCCCACTCCAACAGCAATCCCACACCACATCCAGGTGGTTCAGTTCAGTAGCGGGGTTCCACCTTTTCCTTCTGAGGCTATTGTGGGGATCACAAGTTGTAGTGGATAGAATGCAGTAAAATAGAGATACTGATGAAAATACTCTCACACCTAATTGAATACAGCTGTGTTAATTACTGCCTTTAACAGGCCACAGCCAGATCCAATTGGGTTGGGTATTATAAAGGAGCAGGTTAACTAGTTAAAGAGTCAGATGAAGTCTGGGGGCTGTGGTGTAAAGAGCTGCTCGGGAAAGCATGCCACAAGGTATGAAACTTTATGTGATATAGCGATTTAGAACCTTTGTAACAACAACAAGTGAGCTGTGAGACCCTGCATAAAGGAATCACAGATCACAGCAAATGTCCTGGTTGGAAATGAGAGGAAAAAATACATACAAGGATTACATGCAAGAAATGGCTTTCCTGCACCCTCCACAAAGTCATTAAACAGGTTCTGATAGGCTCATTTTATAAAACACTGATATGAATCTGGAAAGGAAGTGTGAGGCTGCTGTGTAGTACAGACCTGACTGATACAGGTACTTCAGATACAAGCCCAAGTGTGCAAAGAACTTTTTGCTCTCTGGCTCCCACAGACTCAAAAAGTGACCACAATCCACCACCAGGAATTAGGGGGTGAGGTGGGGCCTCATCAGGGCTAGGGGGATACCTGACCCCTACTCTGGAACATTGAAAGATCCATTAATGACATTGCAGGGCTGTGAGCAGGATGTGGATGTGCCATGGATTGTAGGTGATCCTGTGCAGCCTGGAGAGGCCACGTGGTCCAGGCCTCAGGGGTTCTCCTGTTCCCTCCATGCACTTCACAAGCCTAAATGCATTATTTAACTGCTCTCTTTTAAAAAGACTGGGGCAGAGGTTTGCCTGAGATGATTATTGCTACTACTTGCAGAATTAAACTGTGGATTAAAATAGATTTTATTTAATTAACCTGAATGAAATAAATGTTTGTGTCTGATTCAGTCTCAGGAGAGGTCTGAATCAGATCAGACAGTGCCAGTAAAACTGACTGACCTGTGCTTTTTCCAGTAGGATGAGCACAAAAATTTCTCTGTGGCATCTAGAGAAGATTCCTTAATCTCCTTAGCTGTCTTAGGGGCAGGCTCGGCTGCCAACAGTGCAGCAATGCAGGGCTGGGATTGCAGAGCTGGGTGGTTGGAATCATGCTTGGGTATTTCATGTTCCAGTGGAAGTGAAGGCAGCCTGGGATTCGGTGAACAAAAGTACCACAAAGTCCTGGATATTGCTCTTCCTCAGGTCCCGCTGCTGCCCTCACCAACACACAGCCCAAGTGCTCCGATCCTGAGTTTCCTCGTTCCAGCTGGCCTGTGGACAGCTGCAAGCAGAAAACCCAAGAATTCCAAGAATTGCTCTGCGTGCTTGCATATCCAGCTCTAAAATCCTCATGCACTACCTGTGTCCTGGCTGTTGGTGTGATGGCAGCTAAGTGCTGAGTCAGAGAGAGGGAAGCGCAGTGGGATGATCTGCCCTAGTCTGTTTATCCTACATTTCTCCTGAAAAGTTCATGCCCACTGATCCCAAACAACGCATCCCTCAGCCCTTCCCTTATCTGGAACTGTGGCAATCAGGAGGGGAGGGAGTTCAGTGCCACCCATCTCCTCTCCCAACACAAGGGCATCACCACAAACCAGGGGTCACTTCCAGTGTGTTCCATAGAATCATGGAATCATTAAGGCTGGAAAAGCTCTCTTACTTTGAGTCCAACTATTAACTTGGCACCACCACGTTCACCACTGGCTCATATCAGAAACAGGGTGTCCAGCAGGCTCAGGGCAGTGACTGCCCCTCTGTGCTGGAACCTGTGAGGCACTTCCAGCCCTGGGGACAGCTCTGGGCCCTCACAGCAAGAGAGACGTAGAGGGGCTGGAGCGTGTCCAGGGAAGGGAACAGAGCTGGAGCACCAGGAGTGGCTGAGAGAGCTGGGAAAGGAGCTCAGCCTGGAGAAAAGGAGGCTCAGGGGGGACCTTGTGGCTCTGCACAACTCCCTGACAGGAGGGGACAGCTGGGGGTGGTCAGGCTCTGCTCCCAGGGAACAGGGACAGGACAAGGGGAAATGGCCTCAAGTTGTGCCAGGGAAGATCAGGTTGGACATCAGGAGGAATTTCTCCACTGTAAGGGTGGACAGGCCTTGGAAGGGGCTGCCCAGGGAGGTTTGGAGTCCCCATCCCTAGAGGTGGCCAAGGAATGCCTGGACATGGCACTCAGTGCAGTGGGCTGGATTACAAGGTGGTGTGTCACAGCATATGTTGCAGTTGAGGGGCCATGATATACAGAGTATCACCACACAATTTCAGAAAGCTTTAAGCATTTGCCCAAGCAGAGTAACACCTCACCAGAAAGCTTCAGGCATCTCCCCATACTGAGTAACACTGTGTCACTTCAGAAAGCTTCAAGCATCTGTGGCACTTTATTGTGCTACAGTACAACCTTTTATACTCTTCATCCCACGTGCATTGCACCTGTGTGCCCTCTGTTCCCTTTGGTGGTTGGGCAGTGCCCCTGGGCACTCCATGGCTCATTGCTGTCAGTGCTGCTCACCTGCTCCTCACAGCTGTGCCTGCTGGGGATGAGGCTCAGCCCCATCCCAATCACCACAAACTGTGTGCCTACAACGCTGGGGATTGGTCACAGCTTGGACTTGATGATCTTGGAGGTGTTTTCCTACCTCAATGATTCTGTGATTTTGTAAATTATGTCCCTAAATGTCCCACTGACACACCTGAACCCTTCCTTTTGCAGCAGCACCCAAACACCCACACAACTGAACACGCAACACCCAACCTCCATCCTGGAGTTGTTTCTGTTGCCAAATAAGGTGGAAACACACAGAAAACCACTGGGAACACTGCATTAGTCCCTTTTTTTTGGGATAAGCACACTGCTTCTCCGGACCTTTTTATTCCAGCTCTCCCATGCAACCACCTGCTGCTGTTACACCCCTGAAGATACAAACTGGAGGTTTTCCTGCACCACATCATCTGGTGGTGTAGAAACCCAGTAGTCCAGAAGATTCCTAAAGGACTTTGGCTCTGTAAAAACGAGTCCTGAACCACTTGAGTCCCAAGGCTGATTCAAAGGTGAGTGTTAGTTTTCTTATTGCCACATGGGATAAGAGGAGTAAGAAACTGTAGTGCTGTATTAGTCATTCTTGAGATAGTCATTAACTGTTATTTGTACAATGGTTCAAGGGCTGAACTATCACCTGCTGGAATGTTTAGGAACTGATTGAGGAGAGAAGGGGCCAAGGATACAGATGGGGAGCAGGCAGGGATAGGTGAGAGGGCATAAACTATATATTTATTATAGGAAATGTAGATATATTTTATTTATGCACACTGCATACATGTATAGATAGAGGGGTATATGGGGATGTAAAGTCATATATAAAATTATACACTCGTGTTATTCCAAAGGGGAATGAGTTCAAATTGAAGGAGCAGGTTTAGATTAGATTTTAGGAAAAAAAAAAATCTTCCATGTGAGGGTGGTCAGACCCTGGCACAGGTTGCCTAGAAAAGCACCCTGTGCCCAACCCTGGACGTCTTCAAGGTGGTCTGGACAGGGCTTGGAGCAACCTGGGATAGTGGAAGGTGTCCCTGCCCGTGGCAGGGCTTTGGAACGAGGTGGGCTTTTCCCATGCAGCCCAAACCATTCCACGATTCCACGGTGATCCTTCCACATAAATATACACCCACAAAGGCGCAGCTCTGTGTACAAAACATTCTCTAATAAGACATAATTAAACGGCTAATAGGATTTACCCGTAAACACGNAGGGCAGGAAGGGAGGGAGCTGGGTGTCAGACAGGGATGGGGGGGCAGGAGTGGGGAACGGGCAGCGCTGGGTGAGGGGGGTCAGGTAGGGCTGGGTGAGGGAGAACAGGCAGGGCTGGGGAAGGGGCAGTACAACAAGGCCCATGGCAGGCTCTGCTGGAGCAGTTTGTGGGGCCAGGCTGGGGGCTGGGGCTNGGATACAGATGGGGAGCAGGCAGGGATAGGTGAGAGGGCATAAACTATATATTTATTATAGGAAATGTAGATATATTTTATTTATGCACACTGCATACATGTATAGATAGAGGGGTATATGGGGATGTAAAGTCATATATAAAATTATACACTCGTGTTATTCCAAAGGGGAATGAGTTCAAATTGAAGGAGCAGGTTTAGATTAGATTTTAGGAAAAAAAAAAATCTTCCATGTGAGGGTGGTCAGACCCTGGCACAGGTTGCCTAGAAAAGCACCCTGTGCCCAACCCTGGACGTCTTCAAGGTGGTCTGGACAGGGCTTGGAGCAACCTGGGATAGTGGAAGGTGTCCCTGCCCGTGGCAGGGCTTTGGAACGAGATGGGCTTTTCCCATGCAGCCCAAACCATTCCACGATTCCACGGTGATCCTTCCACATAAATATACACCCACAAAGGCGCAGCTCTGTGTACAAAACATTCTCTAATAAGACATAATTAAACGGCTAATAGGATTTACCCGTAAACACGAATAACCACCTCCACGCGCGCCCGTTGCGGCAGCGGCGCTCGGGCGGGCGGGCGGAGCGCGGCGGGGCCCGGGGGCTGAGGCGGTGCCCGGNAGGCTGAGCCCTGCTGTGCTCTCTCTGACCTTCCTCTCCTCCCACAGGGGCAGCCACCTGACAGATGTAAGTACTGGAGGAGCCAGAGGAGCCTGGGCCCACAGCTGGAGCGGGGACACCATGGAGGCCATAGGGTTGGCAGGGCACTGGGGAGGGCCTGGCTTCGGGCTGGCCTGGTGCCTGTGAGCTGCAGGGCTTTTCAGGGTTGATTAGCATCTCACACCATAAAAAAAAAGAAAAAATAAAAGTGATTGCTGCTGTTTCCACATTGGAAAATTTCTCTTCAAGGCCCAGCATGGAGCCTCGGAGAGCAGGACCCTGAGTCCTACCTCTGTGGTGATTTTGGATGAGGGTGCTAGGGGAGGGCTGGCAGGGGTGGGAGGGAGCCTTTCTTGCATGTAGAGGCTGCAGAGTTGCTGGAGCAGAAGAACAATGTGACACTGGCTGGTATCTGCACTTCCACTCCTGAGCAGAGGCTGGAGGAGCTGCTGACGCTGCACTCGCTGTGTCAGAAAATCTCTGCTGCTGTTAAGCTCGAGTTAGACTGAAGCAAACCCAAATTCCTGATGGTGCTTTTTGTGATTTCAATTGGGTTTATTTGTATTTTCCTCCATGAGTGCCAACTTGTTTCTCTCTCTTCCTGCCCAGATATCCATATGCCGGGATTTGCCCAACATCGAGGTGATCACATTCAGGTGAATGCCAGTTTGCCAGCTTTGGAGAGGGCAGGGAAATCACCTTTTCCTGGGGATGGTTTCTTCCCATGTTGCTGGGGTTGTGTGTGTGAGCTGCCTGGCTCTTCGTGCCCCATTTCTCAAGCAGCAGAGATACAGAAATGATTATTCCTCAGCAGCCTCTCTGCACTACTCCCTGTGCTCTTGAGAAAATATTCTCTGACTTGACAAGTGATAAAACCCCTTAGGATTGTTGTTCCTGAAATTCTATTCCATGGTTACAACAGGGATCTTCTCGGCCTCTCTATGTGGCCTGTTTCCAAAATATTTGTTGAAATATTTAGTGGATCTCTCAGAGCTTTCCCTTTCCATAATATGCTCAACTTTCACCTATCCTAGGGACCCCATGGAGCCAATGGTCTGTGAATTCGAGCCTTTTAACTTGGGAATCTTACATGGGTTCCCCTTGGGTGGGGAACAGAAAAGGAGGCAGGTTTGGGGGAAGAAGAGGCTCTTTGTCATCCTCAGCAGGGTGGAGCAACGGCTCTTTCAATTCATCCCTCTGCTGACAAAGATGAAATGCCACAAGCCATGGGCTGAACGCCCCTTTCTGTGCCATGCTGGGGTGAGGCTGTTGCAGGAAAGGGCACTGGGAAGTGCTGTGCTCCCCCTGGATGGGGCAGCGAGGGCAGGATGGGCTCTGACCGTGTCTCCGCAGCGTGAACGGCATCTCGGACCTCGAGCCGCTGCACCAGTGCCAGAACCTGAGCGAGCTCTACCTGAGGAGGAACAACATCAGGAGCCTGGATGAGCTGTTCTACCTGAAGACGCTGCCGCGGCTGCGGGTGCTGTGGCTGGCGGAGAACCCCTGCTGCGGGCCCGACCCGCACCGCTACCGCATGACCGTGCTGCGCAACCTGCCCAGCCTGCAGAAGCTCGACAACCAGGGTGGGCCTTGCTCACCTGCAAACAGCCCTGGGCCAGGGCCTTCTGGGAAACGGGGATGTGTTGGTTCTTCTCAAGGGCGTCCTTTGAGTTTTCCTAGAGTCAGGAGGTGTTAGGGGTTGAGTTAGAGCCAGTGCTTCTAAGCTGTTTTCTCTCTTTGTCTTCCCTTTCAGTTTCTCTTCCCCTTTCCCATCTGCCTCCTCTTCCTCCATCCCCTTTTCCCCATCCCCCTTTCCCCATCCCCTTTTCTCTATCCCTCTTCCCTTCCCTTTTCCCTTTCCTATCCCTTCCCTATGGTAGCAGGACTGAATGCCTCATTATAGCTCAGAGAGTACCACTAATTAGTGATTTTTAGAGCTCTCTCTTTGCTGTGGCCAGACAAAGGTTCTATAACTGCATCTGCCGCTGTAGAAAAGCTTCTCTGGTTTTTTTTTTTTTCCATCCAGTAGCAGAAATTTGGTTGCTTTTGGAGCCTTCTCCAGAGACAAGAAATAGTAAAGCATGTGTGCATCCCTCCCTGATACCCTTCTCTTTGGGAGGCTGGTGATTGCTCCCAGCATTCTCCTGCACAGGTTTCACTGCAGGAGAAGGGTGAAAGCGAAATGCCAGACAATTTTGGGACCAAACCCCTTGGGAACAGCTCTGCAGCAGCAGAACCTACCCTGCTAGAGATGCCATCCCCTTGGGCTGCTGCAGTTCATAGCAACAGGCATTTGTTTTGGCATTTGCAGCTGTGACAGAGGAAGAGCTGTCGCAGGCCCTGGTGGATGGCGTGGAGATCACGGCCCCGCCGGCCCGCAGCAGCGTGGAGAACGGCTGGTCCGAGTCCACCGCATCCAGCGCCGCCGGATCCACGACGGAGCCCGACAGCGAGCTGCTCAGCTGCAGCCTGGAGGAGACCAAGTGAGGGCTGGGCAGCTGCCAGCATTTCTGGGCTGAATTCGTGTGTAGCAGGAAAGGAGCCTGACATTCCAGGGGCCAGGCCCGCAGCCGGTGCAGGTTCCCATTGTTCTGGTTGCTGCAGTGCAGCTGTGCTGGTTCAGTGGGGCTGGTTCTGTGTCTGCCAAACAGGCTCTGCTTTGGGGAGAGACTTGAGCTCATCAGCTGCATGTGCAGGCAGGGGTAGATCCTCTCTGATCTGGGAGCTCCAGTCCGTTCCCTGGGGTCCTCCAGCTAGATTACTCCTTGCATGCTTGCCCGTGATGAGGAAGGATTGGCCTGGCAGAGGGAGGTTCTCCCACCTGGTCATAATAACATTTGCTTTTCCTCCCTGTTTTTTAGCAAAACTCAGGAGGAACTCGATATGAAGCCTGCTCCCAGGGATAAATACTCCTTTTCCCCTCAAGAGACAGATTGCAGCTGCAAGAAGAGAGTGAGTATCTTTTAAAGACCAAATTACTCTTCCTTGTATGCGGGGCTGAGCTCCAGCGTTGAAGGATGTGAAGAGCCTTGGATGTCCCCAGAGGAGAGGAACAGAGCTGATGCCAGGGCTGGAAGAAATGTCCAGGAGCAGCTAAGGGCTCTGGGTTTGTTTGATTTGGAGAGGAGGAGGCCAAGGGGTGACCTCATGCCCCTCTGCAGCTTCCTGAGGTGGGGTTGTGGGGAGGGGGTGCTGAGCCTTTCTACCTGGTATCCAGTGGTAGGAGACATGGGAATGGTTCAAAGCTGTGCCAGGGGAGGTTCAGACTGGACATTAGGAAGTGTTTGTTTAGCAAGAGGAGGGTCAAACCTTGGGAAGTGGCTGCTGAACAGGAAGCTTAGGTGGTTCCTCAGCCCCCTCCATCATGTAGCCTTGGATGAATCTGGATTTTGGTGGTTCATCTGGGAATTGCAGAGTGCTGGACTCGGTGCCATTGCATCAATCAGCAGAGCAAGATGTAACCCACAGTGCCTTAGCTGCCTAGAGCAGCACCACAAGCTCTGACCTTTAAGAAGGGAGGAAGTGGTCCCCCATTGCAGCTGAAGAGGTTCAGGTTGGATGTTGGGCAAAAGATTCTCCCTAGAAGGACAGCTATTTGGGCTGTGGAATCTCTCCCTGGAGTTCTTCAGGACATGATTTGACAGAGCCATGATCTCGTGTTGGCAGTGGTCCTGTGGTGGTGGCAGGGCTGGAGACCTTCAAGGGTCCTCTGCAGAGAGCACCACCTCTCCTCATTCCTCAGAGCAGGGGCCTCCTATCCTTTCCCATCCTACACATGCTGGAGAGCGAGGGCAGCCGCTCCTGAATGTGCTTTTCCTGACAGAAGCCAGGCTGGAGCGTGGCCGGCAGCCAGAGGCTGTGGGCAGCCAGCACAGGGCTGGGCGCGGGATGGGTTTGTCCTGCATTCCAGCCTCGTCACGTGCCACATGCGCCTCTGCCTGTGTTTGCCCCGAGGCCTTGGTTGTTAGTCCCGGTCCCGTGGCTGCAGGTGGCTGTTCCAAGCTGCTGCCACTGGTGGTGGTGGTGGTGGAGGAGGAGTTTCTGGAAAGAGCAGGGAAAATCGAGTGTCCTTGTCGTGGCTGGTTGGTACAAAGAAGTGTGTGCTTTATCCCGACAGAACAATGTCCTGAATGCCATCCTGCTTCTCATGAAGGAACTGGATGCAGAGGGGCTGGAGATCATCCAGCAGACGGTGGCGAGGAGGCTCCAGGCCTTCCAGAAGAAGGAGCTACAGGAGGAGTGACAACGCCCATCCCCCTTCCAGCCTCCCTGGAGCCCCAGCCCCGCGGCGCTGTCCTGCCCACACCCCTGGCTGCAGCCAAAGCCTCGGTGCTCCTCGCTCTGCTTCCCCTGCGAGGGCATGGGATGGGATGCTTCTTCTCTGGAGATTTCCTGCTTGTGCAGCAGGCTCTGACATTGTACCCTATGTGGCTGGGGCTCTTGGATGGGAGCTGCAGGCAAATCAGCAAAGCAGAAGGGAACAGGGCTGCAGCCAGAGGTGCTGTGTGATCCGAGGGGGAGCAGAGCCTGCTGATGGCTGGGAGGGACTCTGGCCCTCAGCCAGCCTGGGGGTGCACAGCACCTCTGAGGGCAGTTTGTACCACAGAGATCTGGTTTGGTGGAGTCTGACAGGGAGACGTTGCCTGAGATGGTCACCAAGACCTGTCTGGTGCAGGTGGTGAAGGTCAATGTCCCGTTGTTAATTTATTTTCCAGCTGCTGGCTGACTTCCTCAGGGCCTTGCTGACACACGTAGCGCCTGCCGGTCAGGCAGCCCAAAGGAAAGCTCAGAGCAGCCTAGGTGAACCAGGAATGACTCCCACATCCTGAATGCTCAGCTGTCCTCTCACCCCAATATTCCCTGCGGGCACTAGAGCAGCTTAAAGAAACATCCCAGTTAAAAGGCCCTGAGCGTTCTGCCTGCTTTGCACAGGCATCAGGGGTGGGTGTTGCTCTTTAACTGATAAAACTGCATTTACCAAGTTTTATAGAGCTGTCAAGTACAAACTAAACTGTTGTGACATACCAAATAAACCCAATTATCCCTCAAGGCTGTGTAAGTGGTGGCTGGAGTTCAGCAAAGGCCTGGCTGGGGGCACTGCTCCATTACCTCTGGTTCAGGGAGTGCATTGTGAGCAGGAGGAAGGCTGGGAGCCCCACGCCTTCCCGCTTCACTGCGCCTCTGGAACGGTGAGCCTGCTCCCAGCGCTGCTCTGCAGGAGCACTGGGCTGTCTTGCAACTTTCTTGCAACCACAGCAAAGGCAGGGAGCAAAAGAGGTGCTGAGGAGAGCTCAGTGCAGAGCCACCTGGGAAGGATGATGGCCCTGAGATACAGGACATGAGCCCTCCGTGTCTCCCAGTGTTGCACTGGTGATGTGGCCTTTCCATGGCCCCCTGTCCCTGTTTGTGCAGTGTCCAGGCTGTGCTACCAGGAAGGAATGCTCCTCAGGGATGGTGACAGCCCTGTGTCCACAAGCTTGTTTGCCTGACCTTGGTGGGAACAGACACAGTTTGACCCTCATCACTCCGGGGGAGGTTTGCTGATGCCTTTAACTCCTCGAAAGACCTTTGTTCTTGCCTTTTGCGTTAAATCCAGCTGCAGTTGTGTGATTTATGATGTCCCCTTTGACATCCAGGGCCTGGGAGACTCACCCTGCTGAGTGCAAGTCTTCTCCCAGGCCCTGGCCTGTCCATGTCAGGGAACAAGGGAGTTGTTGTTGGGGTGAGCTGGACTCCCAGCTTCTCTGGGATGTGAGTGATCAAAGGAAGTGTCCATCAGGACTCGGTCATGGGGCTGGTGGAGCAATCACTGTGCCCTTGAGGCCACACTGACACAATTCCTGGAGAAGTTGGGCTGTTTGCTGCCTACGTGCTGTGCTCGTCATCCTTGGCTGCTGCTGGTGCTGCCCTCGGGGCTCCCAACTGCTCCTTGCAGCGTCCCAGCAAATCCCCGTGGGAGCTCAGCCCCTCCAGGGCCCTGGCAGCCCGCCTTCCCCTGCAGGATGCTTCTGAAGGCTTGCTCTGCCCTCTTTTCAGGGTGGGCTGGATGTGCTGGGAAGGCTGGGAGCACAGTCACGCCCCTCCTGCTCATCCTCGGAATTCAGTGGCTGTGCCTCTCCATTTTCTCCCAGGAATTTGGTCCTACAGGTATTTTTTTTTATGGAAATGAAGTGTGGGGGCTGCAGTGACTCCTGTCCCTCAACATGCAGCTGGTCTGAGCCTAGGGACACCCCTGTCCCCATTCACACCCTAAACCTGTTTGCTGCAGGGCAGTGCTGCAGACAGATTTTCCACATGACCTGCTGTCACCCTGCCCTGCCTCAGCCGGGAATATCGAGCGGTGAATGCAGATGATTCCAGCTCTGGAAAATGCCAGCAGCTGTACTGAGCCACTTCCCTTCAAACCACCCTCAGAGACTCTGAGAGGCTGGTGCTGAGGCAGGTGTGAGTCCATGGCTGAGGGAGGGAGGGAAGGAGTGGGCTGGGGCTCCCCCAAAGTGCAGTGGCACATGGGAGAGAGGAAGAGCCCAATTCCCACCCAGGAAATGGAGCTCCAGGAGAAGCCAGGTGTGCCTGGGGTCTCTGAAGCAGGTAGTCATTCCAAAGCAGTCAGGCAATGCTGCCTCCATCAGCAAGGTCTGCTACTTATGGGTCCAGGGAGGAGACAAAAGTTACCATCTTCCTCCAGAGCCTAAAATGTGTTCAGTTAGGGGAAAAGCACTGAAATAATGGAATAGTCTGGGGTGGGAAGAGACCTGGAAGTCCATCTCATTCCACTCCCTGCCATGGGCAGGGAGACCTTCCACTAGCCCAGGTGGCTCCAAGCCCATCCAACCTGGCCTTGGACACTTCCAGGAATGGGGCAGCCACAGCTGCTCTGGGCAACCTGTTCCAGGGCCTCACCTCCCTCACAGGGAGGAATTTCTTCCCAGTATCCCATCTAACCCTGCGGCAGTGGGAAGCCATTCCCCCTTGGTGTGTCACTCCATGCCCTTGTCCAAAGTCCTTCTCCAGTTTCCTTGTTGGCTCCTTCAGGTACTGACAGTGAGGTCACCCCACAGCTTTTCTCCTCCAGGCTGAACACCCCCAGCTCTCCCAGCCTTTCCTCCCAGCAGAGCTGCTCCATCCCTCTGCTCACCCTGGTGCCTCCTCTGGACTCTCTCCAGCAGCTCCAGCTCCTTCCTGTGCTGGGCCCCAGGGCTGGGGCAGCTCTGCAGGTGGGGTCTCACCTGAACAGGGCAGAGGGGCAGAATCCCAATCCCTTTCCTGCTGCCCACGCTGGGGATCAGCCCAGCACAGGGGGGTCCTGGGATGGGTCATGGCCAGCCCTCACCACCTGCACCCCCAGGTCCTTCTCCCAGGGCTGCTCCTTCTGCTCATCCCCAGCCTGGATTGATCCTGGGGGTTTGCCCTGACCCAGGGGCAGCACCAGCACTTGGTGGTGTTAAACCTCATGAGATTCCTAGGGGTCACTGCTGGAGCTTGTCCAGGGCCCTCTGGATGGCCTCGTCCTTCAGGAGTGTCACTGCACCCTCAGCCTGGTGTCACCTGCAAACCTGCTGAGGGTGCCCCGAACCCTCTGTGCAGTGATGCACATCTTAAATATCACTGGTCCCAGTACAGACCCTGGGACACCGCTGGTCACTGATGGCCACTCTGAGCCACTGACCCTCTGGATGTGACCATCCAGCCAATCCCTTATCCATCTGACAGTCCATCCATGGAATCCAGCTCTCTTCAATGCAGAGAGAAGGATGTTGGGTGGGATTGTGTCCAGGCTGTATAGAAATCAGGATAAATGTCATCCATAACCTTTCCCTTGCCCACTGAGGGAGTGACTCCATCAGAGAAAGGCAGGGGGCAAGTCAGGGGGAGCTTTCACTTGGGGACAAGTCCATGGGGAGGACAAAATAACAGCATGCTTGACCCCAAAGACTGTGATGCATGCTGATGCTGTCCTGCAGGCTGGAGCCGTCAGCCAGCAGCCCCAGGAGGGAAGTGGCCTGGGAAAGGGGCTCCCTGTGACCGTCTGGCACAGCCCGAGCGCGCGGAGCTCGGCCAGGCCGGCACACTTGGCCAGTGCTCTGAGAAACTGCCTCACAAACAAGCACAGCACCACCCTAAAGCGCTTGGGTGGTTCCCTTGGAGGTGGGAACCCAGTGATTTTTCTCTGGAATGTGAAGTGATTGCAAAAGGGTGCTGACCTTGCACCCACCATGACTTGGACAGGGAGGAGAAACCGCCTGTGGTCCCACTCTCCCAGGCTTTGAGGATGCACAAAACCAGGGAACGTCTTGGCCCGGCATTAACCCAGCTTGGGAAAACCATCAAGCTTTGCTTTTCCCCCCACCCCACCCCTGTCCTGCCACCCATCCCCCCGCAATGACCACTCCAGGAGGCAGGTTTGGCTCCAGCAGGTTTTATCTCTAGAGGAGAGGAGCAGCGCCGCAGGCGGTGCAGGATCTGGGGGTCACAGAGCAGCAGTGAGGTGACAGACACGGCGCCCACAGCCACGCGGTGACGGTCGCAGCCAAGCGTCATGCAAGGGGACAGGGGCTCGCCAGGACCCCCGTGCTCAGCCCTCGAGACCCCCACGGGGAATAGAGCTCCACAGGGGCACCCAGAAGTCCCTGGGAACTGCTCCGACCCACTCCGGGATGGCTCCGCATCCTCCTCACTCCCCTCCCGCACGTGGGGCAGGCGACTAAAAGCAGCAGCAGTTGGCTCAGGCGGTCAAGCCGCTAAATAAGGACTCAAAATACCCCATCATTAAATAATAATAAACTATTAAGGGAAGATTAAGGGTCTGGGCTGCACGGCTGGGCTCAAGCAACTCTTCTGCATCCGCACAGGGACCAGAACCCGCAGCAGTGATTCGGGGCAGGATTGTGCCGTTCTGGGACACAGCACCAGGCTCTGCCTGCTGTAAGGGGTTGATGGCAAAGCTACAGGGCTACTGAGAACAGAGGGGACACAGTGCTCCCCCAGCAGCACGTGGGCACAGAGAGGACACGGCGGGGGCTATGGGTCAGGCTGGTGGGACTAGAAGCCCTTCTCGATGCTGAGGGTGCGACGGGTGACGTGCTCCATCTGCCCCGAGATGTACTCGGTGAGGCTGATCTGGTAGTTGGCGAGCATCTTCAGCATCAGCCGTAGGTTCAGCCACCACTGCTCCTGGGGCAGCCTGTGCCTGTGCAGGGGACACAGCTCTAGAGCAGACACCCCGGGAAGGTTCCCCTGGGAGCCGGTGAACTGCTGGGGCATGGGGACTTACTCAAAATCTGTGACTTTCTTGAGCTCCGTCACGGGGCTGAAGGCCACCACCTTCTTCCGCAGCCCGATCACACAGGCAGTGTCTCCAGAGTTGGCAAACACACGTCCTGGGAGGGGGACACTGCTGACCTTGGCCACCTCACTGGGGGCCAAGCCTGGAAGCCTGGAGCAGCAGCCACCAGCCTTCCCCACCCCCCGTGGGAACCCCAGCCCTTGGCTCACCCTTGCTGTAGACTTGCTGCAGCTTCTCTGACATCCACAGCACCGCCTTCACTCCCAGCTTGGTCCCATAGTTCCGGTCAAAGGGGGTCGGGGCTCCCCCCTGGGGACAAAGAAATGGGGATGTCAGGCCTAGCCCAGCTCTCAGGGCCAGCAGGGCCCATGCCACCCTGTCCCCTGTACCTCTGTACCTGCTGGAGGTGGCCCAGAACATTGATCCTACAGTCGAAGATGCCCTTGCCCTCAGAAGAGTAAAGGTTGTAGAGGAACTCGGTGGTGTAATGCTCATGGCACTTCTCATTGCTGGGGAGCAGAGGGAAGGGCTTAGGGAGCTGCTCCTTCTGCTGGCACGCCCAGGGGGTCCCCTTTTGTTTCCCATAACACCTTTTTTGTTCTCCCTGAGGCCCAGAGCCCCAGTCTGTGTCCCCAGGAGGACCCTGGGGCTGAGGTGGGACGGCAGCAGAGGCACCCAGTGTCCCCAAGGCCAAGTGCCAAACCTCACCATGCCCAGGACCCCTCTCTGGCCATGGAAGGGCTCAGCTCCAGCCTTGCTCCCTGCTACAGGGCTGGGGTTTGCAGTCATTGTCCCCAAGTGCCCCCAACTCACCGCAGCACCAGCCCTCTCTGGATATCTGTCTTCATTTTGTCAGTCAAGTGCTCCACGTTGGCCTGCAAGATGAACACCAAGATGCTGGCAGCCATCCCACAGCCATCCTGTCCTGACATCAATCCAGCAGGGCCATGTCCTCCAGCTCCTGCCCTGCTCTGGAGCCCCTGCTTCCCCAGTTTTCCTTCTCATTTTAGCCAGAGAACCGCTCCTGCCTGCTCACCTTTAAGTCGTGGATAGTGAAGGGATCTTCATAGACGTAGGCAGCGTCGGCGCCCACGGCGATGCCGGTGACCGTGGACAGGTACCCGCAGTAGCCCCCCATGGTCTCCACAATGAACACGCGGCGCTTGGTGCCCGAGGCCGACTGCTTGATGCGGTCACAGCTCTGTGCCCAAAGAAGGCGAGGTCACACCAGGGAAAGCCACCTTTGCTTCCCCGACACGGGACATGTCCAGGCCATGATGGAAGGTGGTGGGGCTTGGTGGCCCCGTGAGCTGTCCCCACCCGTGTCCCTCACCTCCATGGCAGCGTTGACGGCCGTGTCGGAGCCCAGGCTGAAGTCGGTGCCGGGCACGTTGTTGCTGATGGTGGCGGGGATGACGCACATGACGATGCAGAGCTCCTCATACTGCCCACGTGCCTCCACCAGCTGCAGCACCCCCTCGTACGCCTGCAAGCAGCCGAGGGATTGGGAAATGCTGGCCCTGCAGCCAGATCCACATCCCAGAAAGATTCCTCTGGGATGCCCAGAGCCACCCCGGCCCCCACTGAACCGAGGATTCCGCCGCACCTCAAAGCCCCCAATGACCAGCAGCCCCTGGATGTTGAATTTGCGCACGTTCTCCACGATCTTCTCCATGCAGGTCTTGGGCAGCGTCCTGTGGTGGGGAAGGGGGTCAGATGGTGGGGTGAGGATGGTGGGGACATCCTTTCCCTATGTCCCTGTCCCCAGGGCTGCACTCACCGCTTGGTGCCCAGCATGGAGCCGCCACGGCCCAGCCATCCTGCCACATCATGCCAGCCCACCTCGCGGACCTGCGGGCACCAGCGACAGGTTAGAGGTAGGAAGAGCCCCCCTCCCCCAAGCCCAACCCCCTCCTCCAGGACATCCCAGGCTCAGGGTCCCCCTTACCTGCCCCTTGGCCAGGCCCTCGAAGCCATCGTTCACCACGTAGATGGTGTGTCCCTGGCAGATGCCGATGCGCACGGCCGAGCGCACGGCAGCGTTCATGCCGGCGGCCGGCGCTCCCACATTCAGAATGGCCATGCTAAAGGGGCTCTGCGGGGACAGGGATGGGAACAGCACATCCCCACATGTCCCCGGGGCAGGGATGGTGTACCCTGCTGCTCCCCATCACCCCTCACCTTCTCCTGAGCTGGCTTCTGGTGCGCCAGCAGCTTGTAGATGTTCCAGTTGTTCTCAAAGCTCCTGCAAAGACATGGTGATGTGTCCCCAAGGCATGTCTGGGAGAAGGGGAAGTCTCCCCAGTGCCCCTGGGGTGTGACTGGGGACACCCTTCTGGCTGCTGAAGCCAACAGCTTCACCACAAGGAGAACCCCCTATCCAAGAGGGATGTCTCCCCCAGTCCAGGTCCCTGCTCTTCACCTTCCACGGAGCTGGATAGCCTCATCAAACCTCTTCTCATCCATGGCCTTCTGCACATCCTTTGTCTGGAGCAGGGAGAAAGATGCAGCACCATAACACCCACGTTCACAGGGAGGGGAGTGAGACCCCCACCCAGCTTCCCTGGTACTCACCACCTGGACACACTCCATGAGTGGCAGCCGCACCGACTGGTTCCCGGAGTGGCTGACCACGCAGGCCGGGGTGTCTGGCGTGGCCTCCAGCAGCGCCATCACCGCCTCCATCCCCATCTTGCTGCTCTGCAAAGGGACAGGGACACCTGTGACACCGGAGCCACCACTGCCAGCTGGGTGGGATGCTCAGGGATTATCCCACAGGCTTGGAAACCACGTGGCTGCTGATTCACTGCTGGAAAGCTGATGGTTTTATTTAAAAAACCATTAAATTTGGAGTAAATGAAGAGAAATGGCACAGCAGGGCTGAGCCAATCTGAGCCTCACTCCTTTCCATTGGCAGAGGGATGGCAGGAGTGGGTTTGCCCTCTCTGTGTCCTCCCCTGGACCTACCAGCACGCGGTCAAAGGCGGACGGGGTCCCTCCACGCTGCACGTGGCCGAGGACGGTGACCCTCGTGTCGAAGCCCAGGCGTTGCACCACCAGCTGTGGGGAAGAGGGGACATCACGTTGGGGACCCACCAGCGGCTGTGGGTGCCAGGGTGGTGCCAGGGCAGTCCCTTACGTCCTTCACGTAGTTGGAGGAGATGGGTTTGCCGCTGCGGTCGATGGCGCCCTCGGCGATGATGATGATGTTGAGCCGTGAGCCTCGGCTGCGTGTCTGCCACGAGGGGAGGACAAACGGCCACCACGGCTCAGCCAAAACTCACCATGGGCCATGTGTGAGCGCCCTCCCCTTCCTGCCCTCTGTGCTGCCCCGGGGGTGGCCCAGGTCACGGGCAGCTGAGACCCCAAGCCAGCGCTGCCCCTGGCACGCGAGGGCTGGATTTGCGCTCGGCTGAGTGCCCCGGTTCACAGGGACAATGGCGGCAGCTCCCGAAGCTTCCCAGGGGCCGGGCATGGCTGCAGGGCTCAGCCCGGGCCCCTGTGGGGGGAATGGGGCATGCGATGGGATGGGATGGCAGGAACCCCCCCTCACCTCCCCGAGCCTCTCGCACATGAGGTCCTCCCAGCCGTCCTCCGGAGGGGATTCAGGGATGAAGAGCCAGTCAGCGCCCGAGGCCAGGCCGGACACCAGTGCCAGGTACCTGGGGGGACACGGCGGTGGCAGCACTGGCACCGAAACGTGGCATCCCATCCCACCGATTGCTTCCCCACCCACGAGGGCTTACCCGCAGTGGCGACCCATCACCTCCAGCACGAACGTCCGCTGGTGGCTGCAAGGACACGGGTGGGAAGAGAAGGAGGTGGGTGGGTGCGATGGCCAGGGAGCTGCAGCCCCCAGCTCCCTGTCCCCCTCACCTCTGCGCCGTGGTGGTGATGGCGTCGACGACCTCCATGATGCGGTGCAGCGCCGAGTCGGTGCCGATGGTCATGTCGGTGCCGCAGAAGTCGTTGTCGATGGAGCCCACCAGCCCCACGATGTTCAGGTGGCAGTTCTTCCTCGCCACTTCCTCGCTGATCTGCCCTGCAGGGGTCACGGCCACCACACCGGTTATTTCAGGGCACTCACGTCCCTACCACCATGGGGCTGGAGCCCAGGCTTCCTTGGGGTCACAGCACCGGGGTGATCCTCCGGACCTCACCACCCCCAAACAGGCTGGGAGGGGCTCACCCACCATCTCGGACCAGCTCGTCCAGCAGCCCAGCCCACTCGGAGCGGAAGATGTCAGCGCCGGTGAGGCTGCCGTCGCCGCCGATCACGCACAGGTTGGTGATGCCGTGCTCCACCAGGTTGCGGGCGGCCCGGAGCCGGCCCGCCCGCGTGGTGAAGGCCTTGCAGCGGGCGCTGCCGATCACCGTCCCGCCCTGGGGACAGAACGGGACACGTGGCTTGTCACACACGTTTGGGGGGCTGGGATGTGGAGTCCCGTGACCCCATGGTGACCCTCACCAGCTGGATGATGTTGGAGACGCTGAGCCAGTTGGCTTGTTTGATGTTGTCACCCCCCTCCACCAGCCCCTCGTAGCCCTGTGGAGAAGCAGAGGGTGGAGGTAAAAGGTATCCCGGCACAGGGGGGTGGATCCCCCCAGCCATGATGGGGAGCAGGGGGGAACCCCAACCTCATAGATGAGGAAGACCTTGGCTCCCACGTATATCCCCATGCGGGTGACAGCGCGGACAGCGGCGTTCATGCCTGGAAAAGTGATCGTGAGCTGGAGTATTCCCATGGGATCCTGTGCCTCACAGGGGATGGGATCCTACAGGTGACCCTGAGGTGTCCCTTCGAGCAGGGTGAACCCTATGGGACTGTGCACCCCACGGGGAATGGGATCGGACAGGTGACCCTGAGGTGTCCCCTTGAGTGGGCGGGGAGCCACGTGGGCTGAGACCGGGGAAACTCAGCGCACAGCTGGGCCCGTGGACGAGAAACTGCACGGGAGCGAGTTGCTTATCCCGGGGGGGACGGGGATGGGGACAGGGACGGACACACCCCCTCCGTGGGGCACCCCCCGTGGGGCCCCTGCCCTCCCACGGCGACGGCCCGAGGGTGACGGGGACGGGGAAGCGGCGCGGGCGGGNGCCCGAGCCCCCCGCCCCGCCGGGCGCACCTTGCGCGTCGCCGCCGCTGGTGAGGACGGCGATGGCCATCCCGGCCCCCGCCATCCGCAGCCGCTCCAGCTCCGCCGCCGCCATCGCTGCGCTCCCGGCACCGGCGCCGCCGCCGACTCCGGCCCCGGGAGGTCACGGTGGCGGGCACGGACACGC
>VYZP01015146.1:23828-45369 GCA_013400635.1 Hypocryptadius cinnamomeus | reverse complement strand
GACACGCCCCGGGACACGCACGGACCGGCGACACGCCCCGACCCAGGGGACACGCTCCGCCCGCCGCCACGGAGCGACAGATGGCGGGACACGTCGCGCTATGTCGCGACATGGTGCGCTATATCGTGCCGGACAGTGGGGACGTGCCCCGCCATCCCGGACCGCGCCATCCTGCCGGCGGTCCGTCCCTGAGTCCTGAAGGAATCGGCTGATGGAGCTGCCCGGCCGCTCTCCAGGATATTTGGAAGGTCCAGGATATTTGGTCAGGTTCCAGGTGACTGGAAAAAAGGACTGGGAGTCCTTGTCCCCATCTTCAAAAAGGGTGGAAAGGAGGAGCCTGGGGCACGGACCTACCGGCCCCGTCAGCCTTCCCTCTGTGCTCGGGAGGATCCTGGGATAGACCTGGAAGCTCTGCTGAGGCAGGGGGAGGGAGCACAGGAGGTGACCCGGGACAGCCAGCATGGCTGCACCAAGGGCAATTCCTGCCAGACCAACCCAGAGGACTTCTCTGATGGAGTCACTCCCTCAGTGGGCAAGGGAAAGGTTATGGATGACATTTATCCTGATTTCTATACAGCCTGGACACAATCCCACCCAACATCCTTCTCTCTGCATTGGAGAGAGCTGGATTCCATGGATGGACTGTCAGATGGATAAGGGATTGGCTGGATGGTCACATCCAGAGGGTCAGTGGCTCAGAGTGGCCATCAGTGACCAGCGGTGTCCCAGGGTCTGTACTGGGACCAGTGATATTTAAGATGTGCATCACTGCACAGAGGGTTCGGGGCACCCTCAGCAGGTTTGCAGGTGACACCAGGCTGAGGGTGCAGTGACACTCCTGAAGGACGAGGCCATCCAGAGGGCCCTGGACAAGCTCCAGCAGTGACCCCTGGGAATCTCATGAGGTTTAACACCACCAAGTGCTGGTGCTGCCCCTGGGTCAGGGCAAACCCCCAGGATCAATCCAGGCTGGGGATGAGCAGAGGGAGCAGCCCTGGGAGAAGGAGCTGGGGGTGCAGGTGGTGAGGGCTGGCCATGACCCATCCCAGGACCCCCCTGTGCTGGGCTGATCCCCAGTGTGGGCAGCAGGAAAGGGATTGGGATTCTGCCCCTCTGCCCCGCTCAGGTGAGACCCCACCTGCAGAGCTGCCCCAGCCCTGGGGCCCAGCACAGGAAGGAGCTGGAGCTGCTGGAGAGAGTCCAGAGGAGGCACCAGGGTGAGCAGAGGGATGGAGCAGCTCTGCTGGGAGGAAAGGCTGGGAGAGCTGGGGATGTTCAGCCTGGAGGAGAAAAGATCCAGGTAACCTCATTGTGGCCTTCCAATGCCTGAAAGAGCTAACAAAGATGGAGAGAGAATATTCCCAAGGACCCTGACAGAGGGGAATGGCTTCAAACTGCCAGAGGGCAGGATTAGATGGGATATTGGGAAGAAATTCCTCCCTGTGAGGGAGGTGAGGCTCTGGCACAGGTTGCCCAGAGAAGGTGTGGCTGCCCCTGGATCCCTGGAAGTGTCCAAGGCCAGGTTGGATGGGGCTTGGAGCAACCTGGGTGTCCCTGCCTATGGCACGAGGTGGAATGTGTTGGGCTTTCCGATCCCTGCCCACCCAGAGCATTCCATGCCTGTATTCCATGCCATAGCATGGATGCTATTATGTGCCATCCCAGGCTGTTCCATGGTCTGCCAATGAGACAAGCTGGAGCTTTTAGTAAAAATGTCACATTTTAAAATTTTTAATTTGTAATTATTTTAGGTGTAATTAAAAAACAAACCTATGGAAGTTTGGCCCTGCCATGTATTTCTCAGCCCCACTGCCCACCCAGCTCACCTATCCAGAGTGTCACCCTTTTCCAGGGAGGGGGGTCCTGTTGCTGGATGCCCTCTCCACAGGAGATGGGATCCTACAGGTGACCCCGAGGTGTCCCTTCGAGCGGAGGGAACCCCATGGGACCCTACACACCTCAGGGAATGGGATGCAGGTGGATGCAGTGTGGTGCTGGGAGGCTGCTCCCTCCAATACTCCCCATTCCCTGGCAATGGTCCCCATCACCGTGTCCCCCTGCTCTCCCACATCCCCCAGGGGAGTGGGACAGTGCCCTGCCCAGCCGAAGCATGGGGAAACTGAGTCAGGTGCTGGCAGCTCGCCCAATTCTGTCTGTGCCGGGAGGAGCTTGGAGCCTCATCCTGCATCCTCAGGCGCCGCGGGGCCCGGCATATCCGGCAGGGAAGGGGTGCGGGTGGCTCGGGTTAAGGAAATGGGAGAGACCTGGCCGGAGTCCCGCTCTCCTCCCCGCAACAGCCCCACCTCCCCGGCCCGCTTAACATCCCACGGGCCAGCTGTGGGGCCAGCAGCGCGTCCCCAGCGCGGTGCCAGGCTGAGCTGCGAGCCGGGCCAGCAGCGCGTCCCCAGCGCGGTGCCAGGCTGAGCTCCGAGCCGGGCCAGCAGCGCGTCCCCAGCGCGGTGTCCGTTCCCACGATGCTGCGGCTGCTGCTCCTCGGCGGGGTCCTGGGCTGCGCAGCGGAGCAGGCGGGTAAGGCAGGGACACGGCGGTGCCTAGGGACACCGGGGTTGGCGTGGGGACACACGGGGCTCACGGCGGGTGACGGGGAGGTGGCTGATGTCCTACGTCTCCCGCAGCTCCGCTCGCCTTCACCATGCTCCAGCTGACCCGCGTCTACAACGGCTATTCCATGTTCCGGGGGAACGCCAGTCTGAATGGGCAGCTCAGCCATCTCCTGGAAGGGAATAATGTCACCCAGGTGCTCCAGCTGGAGCCTCCGGACGCCTGGGCCCGACGGCGGAAGGAGGTGATCGCCTACCTGCAGAACTTCAGGCAGCTGGTGATGCTCTTCCACAAGGAGAGACCCACCAATTGTGAGTGGTACCCGGGGGACGGGGGTGGGTGCCCCGGGAAGGGGAGCCTCTTCCGCGCTACCAGGCACGGGGGTGGCTCTGCAGGGACAGATGGGCAAAGGGATGGGGACAAGGCCATGTGCGAAACCTCTCTGCGGGCAAAGGGAGCCCTTCTGTGGAGCTGGGAATTTCTCACCCAGAGCACACCCTGGGAAGGGGATGATGCTCAACCTGTTGCTGCTCCTCATAAAAAGGGATGGGGGCTGCAGCCTGTGGGGTGGTGAGGTGTAGGAGCCCTGTCTGCAGTGCTCTGCCTGCATCCCACCTGTATCCCACTGGCACACTGCCTGCATCCAGCAGCTTGTGGGAGCTGTGGGACGCTGCTGGTGATGGGCTCGTGCTCCTGCTCGCTCCGCCCTACAAGCCCTGCCGCCTTTGCTGCTCCTGCCCGGGGTGTGCTTTCCTTTTCTTCCCTTGGTTACCCCCAAACCGGTTTTACCCCTGCCCCGCACTCCTGTACCCTTAGAGAGCCCGGTGTCACCTGGAGTCTCTGGCATGACCCGCCCTCCCCCTCCCGGTGTCCCTGTCCCGGTGCCTCCCTCCATCTGCGAGAGCCACGAGCAGCTCTGTGCCCAGAGCCTCCCTCTCCGCAGAACTGGAGCTGTGCTGTGTGGAGATAAGGGAGGGAAAATAATCCCAGCCACTGGAAAAGCCACTGCTCAAACCGAGGGGAAACAAAGCTGTGGGTGGCTTGG
This sequence comes from Hypocryptadius cinnamomeus, assembly GCA_013400635.1. Classification (NCBI taxonomy): domain Eukaryota; kingdom Metazoa; phylum Chordata; class Aves; order Passeriformes; family Zosteropidae; genus Hypocryptadius; species Hypocryptadius cinnamomeus. The sequence continues at coordinate 41,762 of VYZP01015146.1, read as the reverse complement.
GTGGTGCTGAGGCTGTGTGAACTCAGTGCCCAGCTTGCTGCCGGTGAGGGCCACGGGGTGCTCAGGGTGGGAGCGTGGTGACCCTGTCCCCTCTGTCCCTGCAGTCACCAATTACCTGTGCTGCCACCTTGGCTGCCGCCTCTACCCCAACGGCACAGCCCAGAGTTTCTACGAGGTGACCCTCAACAGGACGGCGTTCCTCAGCTTCCACGTCCCCAGCGCCACCTGGGAGCAGCGCTGGCCCGGAGAGCTCCCGGTGGCCGCCTTCGCCCAGCAACAGCTGATGAAATACCCCATAACCACCCAGGACCTGCAGTATTTCCTCAACACCACCTGTGTCAGCATCCTGGAGGCTCAGAGCACCAGGACAGGTCCGTGGTGGGGCCGGGGTTGGGGACAGGGACGCGGTGGCGTGGCCCAGTCGTCACCTCCATCCCTCTCGCCTCTTGCAGGAAAAGTCAGCGGCCGATCACGCACTCCGCTGGTACTGGGGCTGATCCTGGGAAGCCTCGGCCTGCTGGGCATGGCCCTGGGCATCTTCCTGTGCACAGGAGGGAGCTGCTAGCATGGCCAGCTGTCCCATGTCACCCCATGGACACAGGGGACGGACCTGGCATCTGCCCGTGCAGCCATCACCACCCCATAGACACAGGGGACAGACCCATCATCTCTCTGTGGAGTCAGGGATGGATCCATCATCTTCCCAAGGATCCAGCAACTCTCCATGGATCCATCATCACCCTGGGGAGGCAGAGGCTGGTTCCATCATCCCTGCATGGAGACAGGCTGGATCCATCATCCCTCTGTGGAGGCGGGGACTGAGCCCATCCCTGACAAGCCCAGTGCCACAGGCTTTGCTTCCCAAGGACAACGATGGCTTCCCAGTCCTGTCCCGGCTGGACTGACCCCTCCAGCAGCCCCCAGCCCTGTGGACAGTCCTCACGCCAGGCAATGCACTGAGACTCCAAACAGAAACACTGGACATGGAAGGGAAAATGGGGGAGGAGAAGCGTGGGGGGAAAGCAGCAGGAGAAACAGCCATGGAGTGGTTAAAAGGATGGTGTTAAACCCTCATTCATCCCTGTTCCAGTGTGGATGGAGGGAAGATGTCACACCTTGTGTAATAAAACCATCCATCAGCTCCCACTACACCTTAGCTGCTCTTGTTCCCCTTAGCAGCACTGATGTGGGGCTGTGGATCCATCCTGGACCACAGCTGCTGGAGTTGGGTGAGCTCGTTGGTGTTACCAGCCTCTGTGCCAGACCTTGGGTTGTGTGCTAAGTTATCCAGGTCTCTGGAAAGACACTGGTGGTGTTTGCAGGAGGGTGTTGCACCTCCTGAGCTCATTTCAACCTTCTCAACGTTTTTCATTTTCTCGCTCGGTCTGAGATGCTGAGGTCAAGTACACACAGCTGTGAGGGGACAGTTTTCCTTTTCCACAACCCAAATCCAAGCTAAAACCTCCACTCTGACTGTTTAAACTTTGATTGTGTGGATAAGAAACTCTTGGCCATGTTTCCCTTTCACCCGAAATGGGATTTTAAGCTCTCCTGTGCATCTCCACTGCTCCGGCGGCAGGAAGGGAGCCAGGAGCTGGCTGGGGACAGCACAGGCTTTTCCTGGATTAGCTTCCAGCTCTTTCTTTTCTAAACACCCTGCGAGCAAGACAGGGTGGGATGAGGGAAGATGGGAAAAGAGACGAGGGACAGAAGGGATGCGAAGATGACCTTAGCGGTTGTCCTCAGGGAAGGATGGAGGAGGAGGTCTCCAAAGCCCACATCTCATCACCCTGGCCCCCAGCCACCCCCGGAGCAGCCCCCGCCTCTCCCAGGCTCCTGGGGCAGGGGCCGGGGCGCTCCCCACCCTTGGCGGGCTCCAAGAGGCCGGAGAATCCAAAACAACACGGCTGAGGCACGGGAACGTCATCGCTCGGCCCTTGGAGCAGCGCCCTTGGCAGGAGCTGTGCTGTGGGCCGAGCGCTCCATGTCCCTGCCGCCGGCATCCAGGGACACCAGGGCAGTGCCCAAGGTCACACACGTGCTGCATTTGCTGTCTGCAAAGGGATTCAATCCCTTCCAGCTGGGAGAAACCGCTGCATTCCCAGCTCTGCTTTGAGTTTCAGACTCAGGGTGTCTCTGCTACCTGCAGATGTTGCACCGTGGTCCCCAAGACTTGGAGTGATTCCTGATCTCAATCCCCTCTCCCTGGGCTGCAGCTCCTTGCTCTGGCTGGGATGGCTGAGTGTGGATGCTGTGGGATGCCCATGGCTGCGATGGAGCGGGGATGGCACCCAAGACTGAGAGACCCAGATGCAAACTGGAGGGGAGGCCTGGAACAGCAGAGCTTGCTTTGCTCCAGGAATGTGTCATCTTTTGGACAGATGAGCAAGTCTGAGCTTGTCCACTTCATACAGCTCTGGAAAAGCCTTTTTCCTGCCCCCGAGCTCCCCGTGTGTGTCTGGAGAACGCTCCAGAATGGAGCTGACTCTGCTGCTGCTCTTGAGTTTCCACAAGGGACTGGGCAGTGGGGATCCCCCAAAAGTGCAGAACCCTGAGGAACAGCCCTATCTCCATTGGTGTCCATGGGCAATGCACCCAAACCTGGCACCTCCATCCCAAGGCACCTCCCTGGCGGTGACATCAGTGTCCGACCTGGACGTGGTGACCAGCTGCAGAGGGGTTATGGTGGCAGCATCCACCTCCAACACATCGTAGCCCCAGAATTTCTCTTCCTCTCCCCAAAACCCTCAAGTGCCTCATGGTGGGGCCACTGAGGCCTGGCTGGGTGTGACAGCTGGGGGACAGTAGCCCAGCTGCCTCAGAACTGGGAGCTGGGCTCCTGTTCCACCACCACTCCAACACGGCAGCCACATGCACGGCTCATCCCTTCCCAAATTTGGCTGCTCTTCCGCCCTGATCACAGCTCGGGACAGGCGCCAGTGCGTATTCTATCAGCAAGGGGTGGCTTCAATTTTCTCCTTGGAGGACTTTCGGGTCCTGCAGAAGGGTGAATGAACCCTTAGGGAAGCCTCTGGCAGCTTTAACCAGCTCCCAGAGTGACCCATCCCTGCTATCCACGGGGATTGCCAGGCAAGGCTTTGTTTTCCACACATGGTTTCCATCAGCCCGCTCTGCTGCCGCTGTCTTGGATAAGGGTTCAGATAAAATGCCCTAGCCTTGATCCAACAAGTGATGCTCACTTGTTCCAGTGAGGCAATGTCCATGTGCACCAGCTCTTTCCTTCACCCATCCCATGGGGAACTTGGATGGGATAGGCAGGTCACCCCCTTTCCTTTTGGACATCAGCTGCCTCTGCAAGGTTGGTATCTCCATCCGTGTCCCTTGGGAGCTGCTATGCCTCAGGACAAAGGGCTGGATGGCTCCAGGAGCTGCCCAAAAAGAGTGATGGGCTCTGGTGCCTGCTGGGGTTGGAGGGGGGAAAAAAGTGAGGCTGATGGGATCCATCTGGAAGGAAGCGGGATTATCCCTGTAAACACCTCTTACGCACTCGGAGCCTGCACTGGTGTCATCGTGGCTTTTCAGGACTAAACAAACCCCATCCTTCCAAATTCCCAGAGGTCACAGTGTCACAGCCACAGATGTTTTAATTCCTGACTTTGGGACATGCTTGTTAACATCAGGGGCTGCACTGGGGGCGAGGGGATCTGCTTCCTAGCAGCCTCCTGCTCCCACATGGAAACGAGCAGCTCCCTGGAGAAGCCTCTCAGCACAGGGAAGGGCCGTGCTGGCCACTCCCTCCTCGCAGGGCGACCCGTGCCCAGCGCTGCCCTCTTCCCTTCCCGCTCACCTCCCAGGTCAGCCGGAGGAAACGGGAGGAGAGAGCTGACTGCTGGCCAGGAGCAGGGATACGTGGCAGGCGGGATGAAGGCAGTGGGTATCACCCATCCCACACCTCTGCCCCGCCCCGAGGGCTGCCCTCTCCCTGGGGACTGCTCTGGAGCAAGCCAGGTTGCTCCACCAGCTCCTGCTCCTGCAATGCAGGCTAGCAGGGATGGGGACTCCTGGCTGGGAATCACAGTCAGGATTCCAGCGAAAAATCGTGCTTCACCTCCCCTTCCCACATGGAGGTTCCCACTCCAAACCAAGCAAACTTCTCCTGGCACCAGTCCCTTCTCCCTTCTTCCTCCACTGCCCAGCCCTGGAGCAGAAAGGTTCAGAGAGAGATAAAGACATGAAAAAACAAGATTTTTCTTTGGAAAAACCCAAGCTTGCTTGCACTGCGCCTTCAGAGACGTTTCCCTGGAAAAATGGCTGTTTGGGAACACTTTCACCCACTTCCCAGAGTTGGAAGCAGCCTTTGGTGTGACTGAAGCCATTGGGAGCAAAGCTCTCCTCCCAAGACCCCCACACTAAGGGATGAAACTCCTTGGAGAAGCCCCAAAACTTCACCATCCAGTCTGGGATGGGGAATGTGGCTGTAGGTGCAGCCAGCCCAGGCTGTGGAGGGACAGAAGACACAGGCAAGGCTGCAGGGCTTGCTGGATCTGAGCCCTGTATTCCCTCCCATCATCAACCTGCTATGGAATCCTCATCCCATCTGCTCCTTCCCCTCCCCCGGGAAGGGAGGGATCCAGCCAAAGGGTGGGAACACAGCTGATGGAGGTGATGACATCTAAAAGCCAGCCTCTGGTGAGAGCCTGAAAGAACACACACAGCCCCTGGAGGTGCTGAAAGCCATTCCCTTCAGGAATAAACCAGGACCCCATTTCAGCCAGGCCTTCCCAAAGCAGCATGGACTTCCGGGAGTGCATGCCAAGGACAAGTGTTTTCCTAGAAGAATTGAACTACATGCCTTCATCTGAACCCTCACAATCTTCACCATTCCAAGGATTTAGATTAAAAGAGGCCCAGGAAATTTGTGTTTATTTTTTCCAGTTTGGGAATGGCGTTGCTTAGAAAGGACTGGAAATTCAAGCTGTGCATTACAGAATTCCCAGCCTGGAGGTTCAGTCAGGATCCTTGTTTGGTGCCAGACCAAGATGTGAACACCTAAACCTCGTGGGAAGCATTTCTATGGATAAAGGAGTCCATGTGTGCCATGACTTGCTCCCACCAGCTCCATGTCACAGGAGAAGGGGACAGAAAATGCCATGGACACCCAGCACCCTCTACACCCCCAGTCCTTGGAGGACAAATATTCCATGATCCTAAAGCAAGCACACTGTGAGTGGGCCAGGACCAAAACCACTGGGAACGTTTGAGCAAGCTCTGCTGTTGCTGCTGGGCAAAAGCATGGAAGCCCTGGAAGCTTTGTCTGGAGGTGGGAAAGGCGTTGGAAACCGGCTCTGAACACACCCCACAGCAGCGGGGGAAGGGTGGAAGGAAGCAGGGGTTTTTGGTTGGAATTTGGGGCTTTTTTTCCTGTCTTTCTCCCTGCTGGTGTGCAAGCAGGGGCTCTGCAACCATTGTTGTGTTCTCCAAAGAGTCTGGCCCCACAGTGCAATAAAAAGAAACCACAGGAAGGAAAGGAATTAGCAGGGAAAGGAAAAGCAGCAGTGGGAACACGGACTCAGGCCCAAAATAAACCCACTGGCTGCTGCTGGGGGTGCAGGTAGGAGAGGTTACACAATGGAGCTTAGGGGTGAAATCCTGGCTTTTTGGATTTATTACTACAGGTGAGCAGGGCTGCAAGGGGCTGGAATAACAGGAAACAGCCCCATGCACTGGGATATGGGAAGGAATTTCTTTGAAATCTGAGGTTTCCTAGAAACTTGAACTAAGGGGGAGCAGAGGCAGCACCTGGAAAAGACTGGGCATCGTGGGCAGAGGAAGCAGCCTCAGCTGGGGTTACCACTTTATCCATACGGATTCTGAGGAGAAGCAGAGACCAAGGGTTTGGCATTGTGGGTTTGTCTCGGCTGCTCCCCAAGCCCCTGCTGTGCTCTGCCAAGGCAAAAGTACACAGGATCCAACAGGAAATCTTCTCGGGGCTGCAGCTTCCCCTGCGTCACTCCCACTGGAGCTGCAGGGGTGGGTGGGACTTGCTGGACCAAGGGCAGCATGGACACAGGGGCTGTGCCTACCTGGAGCTGCTTCCTGCTCCCAAGGAAGGAAAACAGGGAATAAACTGAAAACAAAACCACCTGGAGGCTGCATCTGCTGCTCCCCAGCAAACACTTCCCAGTAGGCAAACCAGAGCCCATCCACTTCCCAAATAGGGAATGGTGTAGGGAGAAGGTGGAAGGATCCCACTTCACAGCCCCCAAGATCTCTGAAGGAACTGGAAGGAGCATGGAGCCAGGTGGCGTTGGGCTCTTCTCACAGGGAACAAGCAACAGGACAAGGGGAAACGGCCCCAAGTTACTCCAAGGGAGGTTTAGATGGGATATGACAGAAAATTCCTTCCCTAAAGGGGTGGTCAAGCACTGGCACAGCTGCCCATCCCAGATGGAGTCCCCATCCCTGGAGGGGTTTAACAGACGTGTGGATGTGGCGCTTGGGGACATGGGACAGTGGTGGCCTTGGCAGTGCTGGGGGAATGGTTGGATTTGACCTCAGAGGGCTTTTCCAGCCTTACTGATTCCATGATTTCTGTTGCTGCCTGGCAGAAGGAAGCCCAGGTCTGTCCCAGAAACACATCACCAGGGAGGTTGTGCCATTCCAACTCCAACAAACACTTTATTCCCATCAGCCTCACCCGTCCTCACGGAGGACAGAGCGCAGGAGGGGAGGGAGCTTTTCCAGACTAGTTCCATGTGGGGGCAATGAGGGACAACCAAGACCATGAGGAGCCATTCCCAAATTCCACCATGACCAAGGAGTCTTTGCTAAGCTGGTGCAACTTCAAATTTCTGACTAATTTTTGGGACTTGGTAGTTAGGAGAGCCCACAGAGGCCTTGAAAGACTCTTTTCCCAACCAATTTTGGGGCCTAACACAGCGCAGTGCACTTCCAACAGCATCAGTATTCCTGCCCCAAAACCAGACTCTCGACCAATACCACACTCTGGACTCAGAGGAGAAGGGGAGGAAGGGCTGGCATTAAAAATATCACCCCAAAACAACAGGAATTTGGAAGAAATTTACACGAAGGACGTAAAAAGCAGGAGCAGCTATGAAAATATGTTGAGATGGCCAAGAAAAGTCACATCAAAATATATTTAAAAACCAGAATTCCAATCTGTGTGGAATTTAAAACTCCTTTCCCCACCTATGTTTTCCTGCTCAAGGAATCTCTGTTGTTCCAGGACGTGGAACATGATAGGCAGCACCAGTTATGTCCTGAAAAAGTATTTCCCCAAACTCTGAGCACTTCCATAATTTACAAACCAAAGATGAGCTAAACCTCAACCATCGCCCCCCTCCCTCTTCCCCCTTCTACAGTGGGCAGGAGAAAAGACTGCAAACAAATCTGACTTTGCATTTCCAGGGAAGTCCAATTTTTCCACACATCAATATCCCTGCAATCCGTTGTAGACCTTCTGCACTGATCCTTGCTTCAACAGCTGCTTGAGACCTGCAAGGGAAGGGAGAGTGTCAGACACACAGCACAGCAAAGATGTCAGGATGACTCTTCCAGCACTTCTTCCCCATTCCTGAAATCCCATACACTAAGCACTCCAAGGAACAGGCAGTTCAAGGATCTGTCAGTATCAAATTGTTACCAAACAGGCTGAAGAGTGAGTCAGCCCTTAAATCCATAATAGCTCATCTCCTGGGGTCAGCACAGCACGACAGGGAAGTGCTGGCAGGTCTCCACTGCTGCTTAAAGGGCAAGCCCACACGGAGCAGAGGAAGCAGAGTGGCAAGGGTGGATGTGTCACTGTTTTTCCAGAGATTAGAGAGGGAGTCCCCTCTGATTAACTCAGCCTGGTCACTCACTGCCCTAGAGACCCTCAGGACACAGCTCAGAGCAGCCTCAAAAACCACTGAGCCCAAAACAGAGGGAAACTCCCAACACTGTGGGCGACCTTCAAATAACTAAAAGGACATTGGGGGCTGGAGCATGTCCAGGGAAGAGAATGGAGCAGGAGAAAGGGCTGGAGCACCAGGAGTGGCTGAGGGAGCTGGGAAAGGGGCTCAGCCTGGAGAAAAGGAGGCTCAGGGGGGGCCTTGTGGTTGTGCACAACTCCCTGACAGGAGAAGGGCAGCCAGGTGGGGGTCACGCTCTGCTCCCAGGGAACAGGGACCGGACGAGAGGAAATGGCCTCAAGTTGCTCCAGGGGAGGTTTAGATTGACTATCAGTAATGAAACCAACCAATTTACTTGTACAGAAGAAAATTCCAGCCTTTCAGGCATGCAAATCCTTCAGGAAATCCTGCTGAAAAACAGTTTGTCTCCCTGCAACCCTTGTCCTGCTTGTCTATCCTTAAACCTTTTTGCCTACACATTCTAGAAATGGCGAAAACCAGTGATGGGATGCACAAGGGTCACAGTAGCTTTGTTAAAATACTGGAAAACTGCCCTGGAAGTAGTAACTGGAAGCAGGATGTCTCTCTGCCAGGCAAGAACTTCTCATGTTCCTTGCCTGATGGCCAGAGATTCCTGAACTTTTTTCAGGAACACCAGGACAAAGTGAACCCCTGTCCAGGAGCTGCTCATTATTAGCAACAGGTCATTCTCCAAGGCAAATTCACTTCCTCTCCTGCATCCAGAGGAGCCTCCAAGTCACCTTCCGGCTGGTGGGTGAGAGGATGTGGCTCCTGGATGTCTGGTTCTTAGAAAGGAAGGTTGTAGCTGGAAAAAGGTGTGCTCCAGGAACCCTGAAAAAATCTGGATTAGCACCATCCCACACCTCATTTCCCAGCAGCTCCCACACCTCTGGCAGAACACCCTCAGTAGTGCACAGGATATTTCAACATGTACCCGAGGTTTAATCAGGAATTCCAACCAGGAATCCTAACAATTGGTGCTACTGCACTTCAGGCACTTTTTATTGGAGCCTGAAGTCAATTTTCCCTTTGAAATGCTGCTGATACCAACAAGAAGTGACAGGTTACAGTAGAGAGGGAGAGGAAGCTCTGATCAGCAGTGATCAAGCCCCATTGCAGGAAAGAAGGGATATTATTTCTGTGACTCCAAAGCTGAGGGTGGTGCTCTTGGAGCCAGGGTATCTTCTGACAGCCCCAGGAGGTGGATATGTGGTCAGGAGATAAGAAATGCGGACCACTGCCAACAATAAGGAAAACAGGGATGTTCTGAATTCTGAAGCCCACAGTTTTCCATTGAATGTGTAAACTGAGCTGCTGCCACACACAGGGATAGACCTATTCCCTCATAAAACTCCTGATATCATGGATGTTTGGAGATATCCAGCACACAGAAAGGCATCTGACTGCCTACCCAGTCAGCTTCCCCTGGAAAATGTGGAATTGCTTTGGGAGGGAAACACCCAAGGCCCTGTGCCTGAACACACCCATGCCAGTGCCATCATCTCTCTGTTCCCGGATATCCGTAGAGGTGTGTGAGCAATTCTGTCAAAAACACGGAGGCTTCTGTCACTGTTCCTTGCCCAGTGTCCTCTAAACTGCCAAGAGCAACAGCTGGAATAACCTCACATCTGTTTCAGAATTGCTGTTGCCTGATGAAGCTTCTGGAAGGGCAGCAGAACCCGGACTGAGACTCCACAGTGACGAGGCCATTGTGCCCTGTACAGCATTCTTGGAACAAGAGGAGAAGCACAGGGATAAAACCATGAAGCAGGATCACTCTAAGCCCAGCCCAGAGGTACAGACTTGCCAGCCCAAACAGCTGCAGGAAGAGCCTCAGGACATCTGGAACTGCAGCCACCAACTGGACTGCACAGGGCAGCTGGCACAGTGTGGTCAAAGTAGTGGAATAAAACCCACCCAGCGCTTGGCTTCCCACTACAAACTTGAGGAGTCCAGGAAACCACTAAAAGAAGTCAATCCACTTCAGAAGAAGCCCTGGAAGAAGTTCTGGGATGGGGATTTCCTGAAGAGCTGCACTAGTACATGCCAGGAATATCTTTGTCTTGTGGCAGAGGATGAGGCCCTTGATTCCTACTCTGACGTGGAGCAGCAGAACCACAGAGGCTGCTGGAGCAAAGAATTCCCTGCTGGGAGTATAGGATTTAAGGATTTACCCTCCTGGCAATTTTAGGATTCCTACATGGTTCATCAGGTTTCCATTTGAAGCTGAGCAGCAGATCTGTCCTAGAAGGAGTAGGGTGGAAGGAGCTGTGGGAAGGAACAACCCTTCTCCTGACACGATGTGACATTCCTTACCCTCGGCAGCAGAGGGATTTCCACAAGTCTTCCCTCCAAGAAAGTAGCAGCAGGGGCTGGAAAACCCTTTGTGATCCCATTCCAGCCGAGGCAAAGCAGACAGAGGCTGAGCCCAGCAAGGCTGTGGGGTCAGACAGATGGGCAGCACCAAAACAAAGCACCAGCAAACTTGCCAAGAGCTGCATTCCAGCAGCAGCACATCCCAACCTCAGCCACAACCGCAGCAGCCAAGCTTCCTCTCTTCCAAGGGAAGTGGGAGTTCTTCACAGGCCACCAGCCAACTGTGTTATGTTGGACAAGAGGCACAGGGACAGGACAGTCCCTTCTGACTGCTCCAGCCCCTGGAGGAGCTGTGCCAGGTTCAGGTTGAGGGCTCTGGGCACGCACCTTCCCGCTGCTCCGGTGTCAGCTGCTCCTTGGGGAACTCCACGTCGAAGGTGATTATTAGGGAGCCTTTGATGTTGTTGTTATCAAAGTTTGGAAGACCTTCTCCCTTCTTCCACAGCTTGGCGCCGGGTTTTGTGGTTTTATCCCGCACAATGTGAACCTGGAGAGAAAATGAAATTTAGAACATTAGTGATGTTACAGGATCACTCAGGTTGGGAAAGAATTCCAAGATCGTTGAGTCCAAGCCATGACTGATTCTGACCTTGTCAACACAGCACTGAGGGCCACATCCAGATGTTCCCTGGACACATCCAGGGACAGGGACTCCACCACCTCCCTGGGCAGCCCATGTTCTGTGTGTGCACCCCAATACTCCAACACTCTTTCCAACCCACTGGAAAGCTCCAGCTGGCATTGATTCCTTGCCAAAACCAGCGATATCCCATGGGTCCAGGCTGTTCTACTGGACACAAGCCAGAACTAACACCACCCTCTGCTGGGACAGTCTGTAAGTGAGGCACACACCGTGCACCCCTCTCACAGAGAGTCCATTGGCATGGAATGCTCCAACAGAGGGAATACTGTAGATAACCAGATCCTGAGCAAGCCAACCCTCAGCACGGAGCTGCAGGTGAATTTGGGATGCACACAACACCCTGGGCCTCACCTTGTGCCCATCCAAGTGGGCAATATCCATCTCAAAGCCTGTCAGTGCCTCGACCAGCGAGATTGTCACGTTTGTGTACAAGTCGTCTCCTCTCCTTTCAAACACTGGGTGCCTGTGGAAATAAGAGCCATTGAACTTTACTCCTTCCCCAGAGGGGAAACAGGTTCTTGAGCTTCTTTTCTTCTATTTGGGAGTTTGAAGAAATCATAAATAGGAGGCGAAGTGAGGAATGAATCAAATTTAGCCTCATTTTCCTGTGTAAGATATGCACTGATAAGTGTCCTGTCTATTTCTAGGGCACTGAGTGTTGAGGTGTGGCAAGAAGTCCTGACTCACACAGCTATTTTCTTAGTAGTGCATTTCCTTACAATAGCAAGATTGTGTGCTAGAAAAAAGGACATATTTATTCTGAATCACACATGGCCAATTCAAGCAAAAAAAAAAAAAACTTTGATAATTCTACTTTTAACAGCATCAAGTCCAGCTCCTCCAGTACCATGAGGGCTGAGCATCCTGAGCAGCCCTGAGTGCCAGACCTGCAGCTGCCCTGCTGAAGGACAAGCTCTATCTGGCCAAGAAAGAGCCTAACTAGGCTGGAGACTTACTTAAGAACTTTTATTCGGAAGCGCAAATCTCCTGGCTCCCCATCCACGTGGGGCTCACCTGTGGGGGAGAAAGAAAAGTTTTGTTTAAAGGAAATAGTCAGAATGAGTGGAGAGACAAGCAGGATATTACAGACTTGCAGCTCAGAAGTTAAAAGGAAAAAAAAAACAACTAATTGATCTTTAGATGACCAAAATTCTGCTTAAACATCTCCTAAAGAGCTTAGGGCTTTATGGGTGTTGGCTCAGCAAGGTCACACCTCTGCTTTTCTGGAAGACCTGTCTGCATGTTAATGATGTCCTTTAGTCACTGAAGGGCAGAGGGGATCCCTTCAAAGGCTCAAGCCTGGAACACCTGTTCCTGCTCAGGTGTTGTGGGAAACACCAGACTTAGAGCTGGTTTTGTGCATGTCCCCACTCCCAGCTAAGGGAGTTATCCAGAATTAGGAACATGCTTCTGGATTTCAGCACATGCAGAGAACACAGCACTTCCAACCACATGGGGAGCTAGGGCACTGCCAGTGCCAGAGAACCATGGAGGAGGAGCAGCTCAGAGCTGAGCACACACTCACCTTCCCCAATGAAGGGATACTCCATGCCATCCCTCACCCCCGGCTCTATCTCCACTTCCAGCGTCCGCTCCTCATTCACCAGCCTGAAAATGGGAAGAGCAACCCAGCACTCAGTTTTCAACTTTATTCATTTATTTCAACTTCATCTCAACTTTTAATTTGTGTCCCTGGGGTAAGGAGAGCACCCTCACAAGCTCACAGATGCTGTCCTTGCTCATATCTAAACCTAGAGAGTCAGAGCTGCCTTTCTGGTGAGCTGAGACTCAGGGAGTAGAGAAGGTGAAGTTGAAAGCTCCCAAATACACAGTCAGCATCAGGGGGTGTGACTACAGCATGGCATTCCATATCCAGCTGCTCCCAGATGTGTGCTTCCCGTTCAGATTCAGCTGTGGAACTTCCACTGCAGTGTGACTGTGCAAGGAATAAAAGGCTGGAAGAGGAAACTGGGGAGCTCTACATCCAACAGATGTAAGAATCAAGAGTGGCTCCCGGGAAAGGAGAACCCGGTGTTAAACCTTCCCAAAGGCCCCAGCTCTCCCTGGGAATACAGGCGCGTTCCCCCACCTAGCGGTGGATTTTGGAATACACGTCTCTGTATTGATGTCACTACATAAAATCACGGAATTTAGGATTCTGTGGAGCAGGAGCGAGCACCAAACTCACTTGACGTTGGGACATTCATCACAAACAACTTCCTGAGTCATCTGGAAGCGCCCAGGCCCCAGCTGGGTGGTTCTCATCTCCTGCCTGCAGTTGCATTTCCGTTTGCCAGGTGCCTGTCTTGCCACTGGCTTGTTCCTGACAACCTGCAGGGAAGAGGGAGAGGTTGATGTCAGTGTTCCTGGGTCTCCATAAGGGTCTGGATTTCTCTGAACAGAGAATGGTTTGGATTGGAAGGGACCTTAAAGATCACCTAATTCCAGCCTTGTGCCACGGGCAGGGATGTGGTGTGTGGTGCTGCCACAATAGCTCCAAATGTGGCCTCAGCAAAGCACTGACAAGTTTTCACCTTGTGACCACATGTTAAACACCAGAAAAGCTCTCTCTGACATCACTATTGCCATTCTCTTTCCACACTTTTCCACACAGGAAAGGTAACACTAGGATGGAACACCCCACACTTTGGTTATGACATTTCCTTGACCCACACAATGGGGAAATTATCTGGAGTCCCCCCAACAGCCACAACACAAAATCAACCAATGGAAAGCCAACATGCAGACAGGAGGGATTGTCAGCACCAGAGATGGAGCTTGCTTGAAAGAAGATAATAATTTTCCACATACTTTTCTCAGTTATATAATCTGGAAACTTGCAGTGACACGTTTGGCCTTAGAAGGAGACTGAAAAATCCTCAATGTGGTTTTACAAGAATTGCAAAGTGAATTTGAAGCTTATGAGCAGCCCCTCAAATATCCCTACATTCTACAGAGGGACAATTTACACCTCTTCCAACTGGGCTGCTGCACTAATCAGGCTGAGCTGGTGACTGACAACAAATCAGTATTATCACACTTTATGGAGACACTGCCAGATGCAAAAGGTGAATAAATGTGTGATTTCTTCAGTAAACTACAGGAAATAGCACCACAACATCCTCCACTGCCAGACACAGAAGAGGAGAATCTACTTCAGATCTAATTTTTGGGATAAGATATTCTGGACTCTGGTCAGGCAGCTCAAACCTGGCAACACAAGAAACACTGAGACAAGTAAACTTACTTCTACAAAGTTTCCTGAATACACCTCCTCCAGTGTGACCTCCAGGTCCACGATGATGTCACTTCCTCGGGGAATATTCCTGTCTTGCTGGCGAGGGTTTCCTCCAAACATAAATCCAAAGTCCCCAAAGAAACTGGAGTTAAGCACACTGGTTAGGTCAGGAAGGAATTCTGGGCAAATGCTTCTACTCCACTAAAAAGCAGCCTCCTTGCAGTCCCAAAGCTCCAGAGTAAAACCAGAAACCTCTTTTTGCTCCTGCAGAACACAACTAGAGTTTCCAAACACAGCAGCCGTTTTGGAAGAGTTTTCTGCACTAAAGAAAACAAAAATTGGAGCAGAACACTCTAAATCTGACCTCTCCACACTGCACTGCTGCTCAGCTGCCACCACCAAAAGGGGTAAACTCTCTGAGTAGCACTGCAAGTCACTGCTAGCAGGTTGGTTTTCAGTAGTTTGAGGACAAGAGGGATAAGGAAAACTCCCCAGGAGTCCTGCATATTGTTCCTCAGAACAGAGCAGAGCAGCAGTGCAAGTCCTCACCCAGGATTACAGGAGCTGAGCAACTTTTGGAACCATTTTAGGAAATTTATCCAAAGGGGCAGAAAATCAGGCTCTGTCCAAGCACTGTGCAAGTGCCTTTAGTTTTTAATGCTCAAAATTCTACATGTGCTGTGCAAGTAACCACAGAATTGCTTTGCAGAAGGAAAAGTGTCCCCAAAGTGATGTGTGACAACAGGTTAAACCCCAATCAGACAGAGATAACCTGAGAAGGTTTCCACATGTTTGAAGCAGGTGCTGCACCTGAAAAATCACCCACAGTGCCCAGAGGTGCCCACGAGGGAAGGCTCTATTGGTTCCTGCCTGCAGCAAGGAGTGGGGCACACCAAAACTGGAAACTGCATGTGGGATACCCACTGTAAATGTATTTCTTCAAATTCTCAACTTGCACATCAGAGACCCTGAGCCAGGTAAAAACCCCACCAAAAGGGTGCTTGAGCATCACAGAATCAGAGCAGCAGCTGCAGGAGAGCCCAAAGGGGTTTAAAATCCTTACTGGGAGAAGATGTCTCCGTGGGAGCTCTGGTGCCCATCCTTCAGGCCCTCCTCTCCATAGGCATCATACTGCTTCCTCTTCTCCTCGTCTGACAGCACCTGGAAAAGGCAGGGATGGAGGAAAGGCTCATCTGGAGCTGAGGGGAGGTGCTGGACAAGGCTCTGAGGGCCCCCAGCACTTTTGACTGGGGACTCTACAGGAGCCCTGCTTGCTGTGCTGTCTGTTAAAGTTAAGCCCGTAACAAGCACATTTTGTTCATTAAAAAGGCAGGAGAAGCCTGGAAAACATAGACATTGAGTTTATCTTAAATATTTTAAAAAAGAATCAGAAGGAATAACTCAAATCCTACAAAGTAGGACATGCTGAGACAAACAATCACATACCACCACCCCTGTGTCTCAGCCATGACTTTTAAGCATCGATTTTATTTCCTAAGTTTTGATCTTTGCTCTTTCCTGCCTCAGAGATCCAGAAGTCTCTGGTCACACTTAGTCTTCCTTGCCCTTCCTCCCTCATTGATCATATTTGGAAAAGCCAGAGTTGACAGGTTGGCTTTCAGAAGGCTGTACAGGAGTGGGAACAGATGGAGAAGCAACTCAACAGGTGGAGAAGCAGCTAAAAGATGAAAACCAGCTGAATTTGGGGTGTTCGGAGAAGCTGTGGCTGCCCCACCCCTGAAAGTGTCCAGGGCCAGGTTGGACAGGGCTTGGAGCAACCTGGGATAGTGGGAGGTGTCTCTGCCCATGGCAGGGGGTGGGACTGGATGAGCTTTAAGGTCCCTCCCAACTCAAACCATGCTGAGATTCTGTGGAATTATAACCACTAATAAATGCTAGCAACAGGGTAAAAATCAGCGGCGACTTCACTACTTTCAGCCAGCAGGTAAGGGTTCAGTTGTCCCTTTGCCACTTGAGATTCCCATGAAAACTCCTCCCAAACCCAGCTTGAGACTCAAGACTCTGTGTAGAAGAGTCTCAGCTCCCTCTCCCAGGATCAGTCTCTTTCCTAGTTGAAACAGCTGAATTCAGAGCACACAGCTCTGGGCTGCAATCACCGAGCCCGTGACAATGAAGACACTGAGCAGGCTCATTAACCTACTTTCCCCTCAGTTTTTTGGGAAAGCTTTGCCATAATCAGCTACCCAGATTCTGAGCAGCAGTGCTGTTAACAGAGGCTTTATGGTGAGGAAAATTCTGCTTTATAAGGGTCACCCAATTCTGGTTCCATTTCACCCAAACAACCAAATCAACTCACTGTGTCCCCCAGCTAACTCAGCAGAAGGATTTCCAAGCTGTCCTGGCTAAACACAGATAAAGACCTTGCAGGGAAGGGCATCAAAAGCTTCCTCCAAACCTCACACACATCAATACTGGATTTCTGATTTGATTTTACAAACATTTTTTCACTCAGCTTTTAAATAGAAAGAATAAACTCAGCTGCTGGCAAGCACTTAAACCACCTGGAACTCGAGGAAGAGGCAGAGAAATCCTTTGCCAGCAGAAAGTGCCAACAAGATCCCAGCTCACAGAAGCAGCACCAAGCTCACAGCTCCACGTGCATCAATCCTGAGGTGCTGCAAATGGTAGGGGATTACTTTTTTTTCCACAAAAATGACTTTATAGTCATTTTCCCTGTGATAATAAAGCCAGCTTATTTAAGTCTGAACTAAAAAAGGGTCCCAGCTTTGAGAGAAAACTAAAGTGAACAGTTTCCTTTCTCAACATAGAGAAATAAATGCCAGCTGGTTCTCTGACTTCCTCATTTGAGGAATATTTGCATATCTGAGGAGCACCAGGGATGGAAGCAGGAGCCAGGCTAGAAACCCTTTTCCCTGCAGCTGGGTTCTTCCCAAAGAACCCCAAGCTCCCACACAAAGAGCAAGTCCCTGCTAGGAATTTTTGCTAATGGAATTTCTCAGCACCATCTTCCTCTGGGTCTCTCTGCTGCACAGGGGGGAGCAGGAGCAGATGGAGTCCAACAGTGACAGAAGGAGGACAAAAAGGACAGAAAACATGGAGGAAACATTTCATCACTATGCATGCACAGCCAATGAAAGCAGGCTTTGACTTCACACCTTTGGGCAATACAATAATCTGTATTTGATTTATTTCATGCACTGGGCTATTAGTGTGGGGGATCATTTGCATGCCACAACATCATCATGGGATAACAGGAATCCTGCTGTGACCCACAATTACTTTTCTCAATATCCTCTAGACCCAAGGCCAGCACCTTTCAGTTCCCATCAGCTCAGACTAATCCCAGCCAGGCCCTACACACACTTGGAGCTGCTGCACCTCCACTCCTCCCCTGAGGAACTGGGAATAAATCCCAAAGAACTTTAAGCTGGTGCCTTGGCTTCCTCCTGGCTGAGAGAGCTGAGCTGTTGGATTGTCCTCTGGCAGGAGCAGCTCTCCAAGCAACCTGGTAGGCTCTGGATCTTTGTTGTTCATTTGGGAGAGTATCTGGAATTGGATTTATTAACAGGGGCAGGATGGAATTTGGTGGAGTAATAGGGGGAGGATGGAAAGCAAACTGCCCTTCCTTGCAAGATCTTTATCTGTGTTTAGCCAGGAAAACACTGGATTTCCAAGTTTCCAGCTTGGAATCCCTCTGCTGAGTTAACTGAAGGACACAGTGAGTTGATGTGGTTGTTTTGGGTGAAACAGAACCAGAACTGGGTGACTCTTATAAAGCAACTTGGTATGCTCTGGATCTTTTT
>VYZP01015146.1:0-23473 GCA_013400635.1 Hypocryptadius cinnamomeus | reverse complement strand
CAATGGGAGCGCGGGGTGTTCCACGCTAGCCAATCCGAGCGCGCCGCCGCGCCCCGCCAGCCAATGGGCTGCTCACACTTCACCGCCGCCGGCCAATCGCCTGCCGGAGCGTCGCCGCCGAGTGCGCCGGCCACGCCCCACCGTCTCTGCAGGGTGACTTCCTTCCGAACAGCCAATCAGCGAGCGCAGTGCTTTTTCCCGCCCCCGTACTGGCCGTCTCAGCCAATGGGCAGCGGCTCCCGGCAGNACAACATCATCATGGGATAACAGGAATCCTGCTGTGACCCACAATTACTTTTCTCAATATCCTCTAGACCCAAGGCCAGCACCTTTCAGTTCCCATCAGCTCAGACTAATCCCAGCCAGGCCCTACACACACTTGGAGCTGCTGCACCTCCACTCCTCCCCTGAGGAACTGGGAATAAATCCCAAAGAACTTTAAGCTGGTGCCTTGGCTTCCTCCTGGCTGAGAGAGCTGAGCTGTTGGATTGTCCTCTGGCAGGAGCAGCTCTCCAAGCAACCTGGTAGGCTCTGGATCTTTGTTGTTCATTTGGGAGAGTATCTGGAATTGGATTTATTAACAGGGGCAGGATGGAATTTGGTGTAGTAATAGGGGGAGGATGGAAAGCAACCTGCCCTTCCTTGCAAGATCTTTATCTGTGTTTAGCCAGGAAAACACTGGATTTCCAAGTTTCCAGCTTGGAATCCCTCTGCTGAGTTAACTGAAGGACACAGTGAGTTGATGTGGTTGTTTTGGGTGAAACAGAACCAGAACTGGGTGACTCTTATAAAGCAACTTGGTATGCTCTGGATCTTTTTCATTTGTGTGAGTGTCTGGAACTGGATGTATTAACAGGGGCAGGATGGAATTTGGTGTAGTAATAGGGAGAGGATGGAAATTGATGAGAAGGAGAAAGAAAGAAGGGAATTTGATCCCTGCCCATGGCAAAGGGATGGAATGAGATCCCTTCCAACCTAAACCATCCTGGGATTCCGTGATAATAAGAGATGTGGGATGGAATTCAATATATTAACAGGGGGAAGATGGAATTTCACATGGTAACATGGGAAGGACGGATTCCAGCTGCACGTTAGGGAAGAGCCTTTAATTCCCTACAAACCTCCTTTCCCATCCCCTGAATGCTCCAGGATGAATCCTCCCGAGTCTCAATGGCCAGGCTCCAGGCTGTTTTACTACGAGCCCCATCCACCCTTCCCAGCCCGGGGAGGGTATTCCCGGCTCCCGGCCTCACCTCGTAGGCAGCTCCCAGGTCCTGGAACTTCTCCTGCGCCCGGGGGTCGTCGGGGTTCCTGTCGGGATGGAGCTGCAGCGCCAGTTTGCGATAGGCCTTCTTGATGTCCTTGATGGAGGCGCCGCGGGACACCCCCAGGATCTTGTAGAAGTCTCTCCTGCCGTGGGGGGAGAGAGAAGGTGAGGGAAGGGGAACGGGGAGAGGGCGAAGGAGAACGGGGATGGGAGAGAGGGGAGGGAGAGGGGAAGGGAGAGGGGCGAGGGGAAACAGGAGAGAGGAGAGCGATGAAGGGAAGGGAGCGGGGTCCCGTCAGCGCCGCGGCCGCCGACCCTGAGTAGGGGGAAGGCCCGGTGCTGAGGCGGAACCCCCAGGCCCGTGGGCGCGGCCCGGCGCACTCACCCCGCGGCGGCCTCCCCGCAGAGGCAGAGCAGGAGGAGGCAGAGGCGGCCGATCCAGGCGGGGGCCATGGCGGGCCCGGCCCTGCCGGCTGAGGGGGAGCGGCGGGANCGGCGGCGGGGCCGGTGCGGCTGTGGGTGCGCACGGAGCCGTTCCTGGTGGGAGCGCTCCCGGCCCCGCCGCCCGCCCGCCTCACCCCGCACTACCTGCGCAAGGCGGCCGCCTACGCCCGCGCGCGGGCGGACCAGGGCTGCTTCCCGCGGCTGCGCTGGCCCTGCTGGCGGCACATCGCCTGCGGGAAGCTGCAGCTGAGCCGCGACATCGCCTGGCTCTACTTCGAGCTCTTCCGCGGCCTCCTCGGGCCCTCCCCGCCGCTCCGCCTGCGCTGGGCCGAGGCTGAGGCGGCCTGCGCCAGCGCCGAGGAGCTGGAGCGGGAGCGGAGCAAGGCAAGAGCCCGGGCCCGGCCTAAGGCAGGGGGAGCCCCGGGCCCGCCTAAAGGGAGCCCGGCCCAGCCTAACAATTCTCTCTCTCTCCAGCTCTCCGTGGACACGCTGCAGTTCCTGCTCTTCCTGTACGTGCAGCAGCTCCACAATGTGTCCCTGCGGCGCTCTCTGCTCGGGGACGAGTGGCCCAGCCCCCGGACCAAGTCTCCCAGCCTGCCAGGGAAATCGGCCGGCGAGAATAAGGTACTCGTGCCTCCGGGATTCTCCCCCTGCAGGAGCCTCTTCGCTCCGGGGAACTGCCCTGAGGGGGGTTGGAAAGGGGCTGGTTTGTTCCTGGGAGGGATTCACCTGTGAGCAAAGGTCCAGCTGCAGAACTCCATAGTAAACAAAGTGAAGTTGTTGTGATCTCTACAGTTTATAGAAAAGGTTTTTAAAGTTTTCTATGAGACTTTCCTGGAGTCCAAAGCTGAGTGAATATTCCCTGAGAGTCTTGGCAAGTCTCCTTTTGAGAACCAGCAGCCTTTTTGCTCTATTAGTCAAGCAGGAAGCTCTCCTCATGCTCATAGTGCCTCTCCCATGATCCAGTGTGGAATTTTGGATTTCAGGGTGTCACATTCTGTTTCTGAGAGAGGAGTTGGTTGTTCAGCTGTAGATCAACCACGTGGAAATGCTGTTTTCTTTTAAAATACTGCCAGGTATTTAGGAAGGAATGAGTTGAATATGTCCTGTGGGCAGCTCTGTGTGGGAAAATAGATTACAATTTGCAGCCCTATGTAAGGCCATGCCAACCTCTGGAATTCTGGCACAGATGTGCTGCTGTGAGCAGGATGAGCTGGTGAAATGTAGCTTGGGGCAAGCTGGAGTGATTAAAAATAGGAGCTGGATAACTTTATCCTGAAAAGTTGAACAAAAGTGGTGAGGATAAGGTGGAATCACAGCCCTGTGTTCCTTCAGCAAAACTCAGCTTTATGAAGCTCTGCCAGAATTCCAGTCTCCTGCTTTTTTAGGGCTGGAGCCCTTTAGAATTTGAAGTAAGGATTCTTTCAGAGGGTTTGGTTTATTGGACAAATGACCTTCTGCTTTTTATCCTGGCACTGAATCCTGGCTGCAGGTCTGGCCCAGCTGCAGGGCTTTTCCAGTGGAGCAGCTCCAAGACCTTGAGTGTCAGTTATTGATTTGTGTCCTCCCTTTGAATGCCAGCAGCAGTGGCCTGGGATTGTGGAGGACTGTACAAGAGCCTGGTGCTGCTCTCTAGAAGGAAATACTTGGTTCTTGAGTTGGAATGAAATGCTTTATTTTGAGTTTTTGGGGGGAGGTGTCTTTCCAGCTTTGGGAGAGCAGAGCAGCAGGAATGAGCACTGTGCCTGACTGGCTTTCCTTCTTCTGGAAGGATTCTAAGCAAGGATTTGTATACATCATGTCCATGGAGCTTCTCAGCTTGGACAGCTCACCCCCTCGTGTGTTTTCCTGCCCCTCTAGAACTGGAATGAATACTTGGTACTTGAGTTGGAATGAAATGCTTTATTTTGAGTTTTTGGGGGGAGGTGTCTTTCCAGCTTTGGGAGAGCAGAGCAGCAGGAATGAGCACTGTGCCTGACTGGCTTTCCTTCTTCTGGAAGGATTGTAAGCAAGGATTTGTATATATGATGCCTGTGGAGCTTCTCAGCTTGGAGAACTCACCCCCTCATGTGTTTTCCTGCCCCTCCAGAATTGGAACGACCAGGAGCACCTTGCCTTTGTTCAGAGCCACCTCTTGGATATCTTGGAGCTGCTGCTGGAGCCAGAGCAGCTCTCAGCCTCTTCCCATTCCAGCTGCAGCAGCCTGGTGTCCTTTGAAGCCGTGTGTGCCCTCAGCTTCCTGCTGGAGGGCACCGTCAGCAATTCGGGCACCGTGCGGCCCCTCCACGAGCTGGCCCTCAGGCAGCCCTGCCATGGCCACAATGGCTATTCCAAGGGCTCCAGAGCCTTCTCCCTGCCCAAGCTGGAGAGCTGGCTGCGCTCCTCCCTCACTGTCAATCCCTTGGGAATGACTGTCTGCCTCAAGGCTGGCAAGAAGCTGGCGTGGGCACAGCAAGGTGGGCAAAACTGCTGGGAAGGTGTTCTTAGAAAAACAGAAATATGGGGGGAAATGGGGATATGGGAGACATTGGGGTGTGGGGGAAATGGGAATATGTGAGCAAAATATACAGAAATACAGCAAGTAGGAATATGGAAAAGTAGAAGCAGAAGTATTGAGAAATACAGAAATAAATAGAATTATAAAAGTGTAGAGAAATCGAAAAATAGAAATAGAGAGAATTAGAAATACAGAAATAAATTTAGAAATACAGAAAAAGAAATCTAGATAAATAATGTAAATAAAATTTTAAGAAAAAAAAAAAACAGAAATGGGAACTCAGCTCTTGCTGCTGACCAGGGATCTGGCAGTGGGATGGGATCTGGTCTAGGTTTCCTTGTCTCCAATCCAGCCCTTCTCCTTCAGGGACATGGCAGTGGAGCCAAGGCTCTTTCCCCCTTAGGATAAGGAATTTAACTCAATGTTTTGTTTCCCTGACTGCAGGATCCCAGGAGGGACAGTGGGTTAGGGAGGATGGGGAAGGGCTTAAGGATTGCATCCTAGAGGGTCCATTTCCCTTTTTAAAACACACAATTCCTGCTTAAAACCCACCCTCAAGATCTTCCTGCTAAGTTGAGTCTTGTGCTCAGCAACAGGCTTGTGGAACTGGAAATTCTTTGCTTGGGATGGCTGGAGCTTGTGGGAGGCTTTGACTGCTCCTCAGTAATCTTGAAGTGGTTTTGATCCTTCAGTGTCTCTGTTTCTGAAATTTCTGGTGCCTCGTGCTGCTGACCTGCCCAGGAGGCATCAGGGATGGTGTGACTGGTGTGGGAGGTACCATCCTTGAACTTTGAGGCTGATTATTTTCCTGAGGGATTGCTGGACCCAGAACTTCTGTGGGCTTTGTTTTGCAGTGGAAGGAACAACGAGGAGAGCCAAGATTGCTTGCAGTGCCCGGGTGGTGCCAGAGGTGTCCCCCATGGTGATCATGAGCCAGGTGTACAGGCAGACCCTGGCCAAGAGCTCAGACACTCTGGTGGGGGCTCACATCAGGATCCATCGCTGCAACGAGTCCTTCATTTACCTCCTGTCCCCTCTGCGGTGAGTCTGGGTTCTCCTGGGACACAGCTGCACTCCTGGCTGACCATGAGCGTGTCCTGGGGGCCAGGAGGTCAGTGGGGTCCTGGGGGGCATTAGGAAGAGCATTCCCAGTTGGTCAGGGAGTGGTCCTGCCCCTCTGTTCAGCCCATGAGGCACAGCTGGGGTGCTGTGTTCAGGTCTGGGTTCCTCAGCGGGGCAAGGAGCTCCTGAGAGGGTCCAGTGAATGGTACGGAGATGATGAAGGGAGTGGAGCATCTCCCTGACAAGGAAAGGGTGGGGGAGCTGGTTAGTCCGGAGAAAAACAGACTGAGAGGGGATCCCATCAATCCATACAGAGATCTCCAGGTGGTGCCAGAGACAGGATAGGGAGCAATGGCCATAAACTAAAACACAGCAAGTTTCACCTCAACATGAGGAAGAACTTCCTTCCACTGAGGGTGGCAGAGCACTGCAACAGCTACCCAGGGAGGATGTGGAGTCTCCCTCTCTGGAGACATTCCAAACCCACCTGGACATGTTCCTGTGTCACCTGCTGCAGGTGACCCTGCCTTGGACTGGATGGAGGTTCCTTCCAACCCCAATGGTCCTGTATTTCCCTGGCAGATCCGTGACCATCGAGAAGTGCCGGAATAGCACCTTTGTCCTGGGCCCCGTGGGGACGTCAGTGCACGTGCAGAGCTGTGACAATGTCAAGGTCATCGTGGTCTGCCATCGCTTGTCCCTCTCATCCACCACGGGCTGTACTTTCCACACTCTCACACCCACGCAGCCCCTCATCCTCTCGGGGAACAGGGCAGTCAGCTTTGCCCCTTTCCACACCCATTATCCCATGCTGGAAGACCACATGGCTCAGGTGGGCTTGGCCACTCTGCCAAACTACTGGGACAGCCCCATGCTGGTGTGCAGGGACAGCGGTGACACGAGCGTCTTCCGGCTCCTGCCCCCCTCAGACTTCTACACCTTTGTGATTCCCTTTGAGATGGAAGGAGACACCACAGAGACCCCAGGGGGGCTTCCCCAGGAGTACCAGGAGGTGCTGAGCCAGCGGGAGCAGAAGGTGCAGGTGTGGCAGCGCATGGTGAAGGAGGCAGGGCTGACCAGGTGAGTGTCCCCCAGGAAGGGCAGAGCTCAGCCACGTGGACAGAGGGTTATTTGGTGGGGTTCCACAGAAATCCTTGAAGGATGGCTTGGGTTGTGTGAGCCATGTCTTGCAGGCCAGTCCTAGAGCATTAGTAATTAGCAGTCCTGGGATTCTGCTTGGTAAGGTAGGAAGACTATTGCTCACAGGCATAGTTCAGGGTTGTAGAATCCCAAAATGCTTTGGGTTGGAAGGGACTTCAAAGCTCATCCTGTTCCACCCCCTGCTGTGGCCCACCTTCCACTATTCCAGGTTGCTCCAAGCCCTGTCCAACCTGGCCTTGAACAGTTCAGGGATGGGGCAGCCACAGCTTCTCTGGGCACCCTGTGCCAGGGCCTCTCCACCCTAACAGCCAGGGATTCCTTCCCAAAATCCCATCTAACCCTAGCATCTGGCAGTGGGAAGCCATTCCCTTATGTCCTGTCACTCCAGTCTCTTCACCAAAGTCCCTCTCCAACTCTCCTGGAGCCCCTTTAGGCACTGGAAAGTGCTGTGATGTCTCCCTGGATCCTTCTCTTCTCCAGGTAACACCCCCAGCTCTCCCATCCTGGCTCCAGAGCAGAGGTGATCCAGCCCTGGAACACCTCCTTGGCCTCCTCTGGATTCCAGCAGTGGCTCATCCTTGTAATGCTGGGTATCCCAGAGCTGAAGGCAGCTCTGCAGGTGGGGCCTCACCAAGTGGAGTGAAGGGGGACAATCCCCTCCCTCCCCCACGCTGCTCCTGAGGAGGGGCTTTCTCATGGCTGCATTTTCCCAGCTTGTGAGACTCCAGGAAAAGCACTCCCAGATGCTGCCGAGGTGAGGGATCCACCCTGGCAGGGGATTGGGCCAGGGCTGGGTGTGCACCCTGAGCTGCCTGGGGTCCCTCTTAGCCCAGCCTTCACCTTGGGATTGAAGCTGTAAATGGCTGTCCCAGCCCTTGCTGAGGTTAGCTGGGAATGTGCATGTGCATCATTGCAGCAGATCATCTTTGGGCAGTAACTTTTAGATTCCTCTGGAGCAGATCACATGGAATCCTCTGCCCAGCTTCCTTGGCAAGCACAGACTGGGGATAAAACCCCATTTCAAACATCTATTGTTTTCCCTGGGCTGCTGCTTCCCTCCACAGTTTTGGGAAGGAGTTTGGCCTGTCAGAACTTTCCTTTGAAAGAAATGTGAGGAAATAAGGATGATGTGCTTAGATTTGCCATCATCTGCTGCAGTCACAGGAGGCAAGAGCTCGCTGCTTATTCCATAAAAGGGGGGAAACTGGCAAGTTTAGAGGCTTGTTGAAAAGAAACTGGGCAGTTGACAGTGGAAAATGTCTGTTGTCTCCTGCAGGCAGGGAAACAAGAAAGGAGACAAGTAGGAAGCTTAGAGCAAACAGGATATCAGGCTTGTAGAAAGAAAAAAGCTGCTGTGCTTGAGCAGGGAGGTGAAAGAGAGTGTTAGAAATAAGAAGACATCTTTCAAGAAGTTGATGTTGTCTGATTGAGGAAACTGGGGCAAAAAAAGAATGTAAATCCTGCCAGGCTGAAAGTAAAACCCCCGTAAGACAGGACCAAGAAGACAGCTTGAGGAACAACTTGCAAAAGCATAAAATCCTGTTTATTCATTTTTCTGAGCGTATCAGACAGAAAGTCTTTCAGGGTCAGTAGCAGATCAAGGTAGAGAAAAAACTCTTGGAGAAGATAAATCCACAAGGGAATAAAGAAGCGGCTGCCTTTGTGTTCACTGGGGAGGAATTTGGGTTAGTTTGTGTTCCAAAGCCCTGCTTTTTGGGGAATGGCTCAAATGGAAGAGAACATACAGACAGCAGCCTTAACTTGAAAAAAGGGTGTGGATACATGGAGCCTGTCTGAGGGTGAGTGGGACAAAACTAAATAGAATGGCCTGAATTGGAAGGGACTTTAAAAACCCAACCAGATTCCACCCCCTGCCATGGGCAGGGACACCTTCCACTAGCCCAGGTTGCTCCAAGCCCTGTCCAACCTGGCCTTGGGCACTTCCAGGGATCCAGGGGCAGCCACAGCTTCTCTGGGCACTCTGTACCAGGGCCTCAGCACCCTCACAGGGTAGAATTCCTTCCCAGTATCCCATCTGACCCTGTCCTCTGGCAGTGGGAAGCCTTTCCCCCCCTTGTGCTGTCACTTCAGGCTCTTGCAAAGAGTCTCTCTCCATGTTTCTTGTAGCTCCTTCAGGCACTGGAAGGCCGCAGTGGTTTCACCCTGAAGCTTCTCTTCTCCAGGCTGAACAATTCCAAATCTCCCAGCCTTTCCTTAGAGGAGGAGTGCTCCATCCCTCTGATCATATTTGTGGTCTCCTCTGGAGCTGGTTTCCTGCTTTTCCTAGTACAGAATGGGAGCAGCACATCAAATTAGGAATGGGTTCAAAGCAAACCCACATAAAATCTCCAGAATATTGAAAAATGTTCATGTTTCATTGGTGTTCAGAAATGAATTGTGTAAACTCCTTGAGAAAGTCCATCAGGAGCTACTCAACACCTGTGCCACCCTTGGCTTAAGAAATTCCAGATGTGAGCTGATCCCAGAGAGCTGGGATGCTGTTCTGGAGATGTTTTTGGGCATCTGACCACTGCCAGTTAGCCTGAGCTGAGTGGCCCATCCTGTTAGGCTTGCCAAAAACAGCCCAAAAGTTCATTATGAGTAACAGGTATGATGTGCAGTGTGTTTATAGGTGCATTTTTTCCCTGATCTCTATGCTCTCTGGTGCTGTCAGAACAGAATTTCGTGTCCTTAGTGCTTAAGCACTGGTTGCTAATCTTAGTCTTCTCCCTTTTCAGACAGTTTTTCAGCTGTGCCCTGAGGGGAAAGTGGAGGCAGCCCTGGAGCAGGGTGGTTGTGATGGTGGGATGGGGAGTTTTGTATGACTTCTCCAAGTGCTCCAGGTTCTGCCTTTGGGGTTCATTAGCATCACATTCACTTGGTAAAAACCTTTCCTGGTTGTCTCTGCAAGGTTCAGGAACCAAGCCTGGCTCTTCCTGCTACATCTGGAGGCTTGTTTGGATACTGAAGACGTGGTAGAAGTATAATACTGTGAATAAATGTCATTTTTCCATATTTCCCTGCTGCTGTGTCTGTTTCAGAGATCAGAGGAAACAGTTCCAGGCTGTGGTAGAAAACAAGTTCTATGAGTGGCTGGTTCAGACGGGGAACCGGCAGCAGCTGGACAGCCTGGTCCCTCCTGCCCTGGGCTCCAAGCAGGCAGCAGGATAACATTCCTGAGCAGGACAACATTCCTGGGCAGCAGAAGGAAAGGGAGGTGAGTAAATGGCCTCTTTCTCTTGCTTTTTCTCCCCACCCAAGAATTGTCCCATGTTGGTGTGCACAGCCAAGGCAGAGGTAGGAGAAGCAGGAGTCTGAAGGAATGTTCTCACAAGAGCCTGGCATTTGGGTTTAGTTCTTACTTTCCTGTCAAAACCCATTCTCAGCTGAAATCTGTGTCCTCAGCATGGCCTTGTTGCCAAGTTTGATTTGTTGCAGGTATCTGTAAGGCAGATGGGCAAATTGCACATAATGTGATATAAAACTGATTGGAATAGCTGCTCTTTCAAAGAAACTCTGCATTGTTGTCTACCCAAAGTCTCACTTTTTGCTAAAGAGAGCCGAGTGAGACTTTGGGTAATTCTTACAATAAGACTTTAGATAATTCTCACTTGCTCTTCCCAAGCAGAAGTGGTTTAGGAGCTGGAGACCTGCCCTTATTGGGCTCTTCTGCCATGGCATGTTTCAATCCATTAGAAAATTGTTTTATTTTTGATTTAGCCTTTGAATTCCTTTTTTTTTTTTTTTTTTTCCTGATGTTAGAAGTAAAATTGTCTCCTTTTATTTTTTTCCAGAGCTCTGGGAACAGCCAGTGATCCACTCAGCCCAGTTCTCATGTTCTCATTAAGACTTTGTGCCATCCCACCTGCACCCACTGGATCTGACACCCAGCCCTGGTGTGGATGGGACTGCCTGGCTGCTGTAGGATTCCTGAGCATTGCTGCTTTCCCAGGAATGTGCTGTAACCATCCTGTTGGTGACTGAGAGGTGCCTGGCACTGGGGGAAGATGAAGTGTGCCTTGTTGCAGAGCTGTCACAGCACTTAGTGTCCATGGTGTCCAGCACACCAGGTTTCCTGGGACAAAGGTGGATGCAGGCCCTGGGCATCACCTGCATCCTCATGGTACAAACCAGTGGTGCTGTTTTTATAAATGTGAAAAAGAAATGTTTAAATTTTTAATGAGTGAAATCAAACAGATTTTTTTTCTTTTAAATATGAAGATGGCACTTTTTGAAGATTAGTTTTTGTATATGGTTGCATCGTTTTGACAAATGTCAATAAACCAGATTTGTTGGATAAACCTGGCACGTGTCCTGGGGAAGGGGTTTTACCTGTACAGTTGGTCTTAGGGGGACACAGCATCTTTTATCTTAATGAAATGTGAACCTGTCAGAGAGAGAAACTGCTAATT
The DNA here is from genome assembly GCA_013400635.1 of Hypocryptadius cinnamomeus. Taxonomy (NCBI): domain Eukaryota; kingdom Metazoa; phylum Chordata; class Aves; order Passeriformes; family Zosteropidae; genus Hypocryptadius; species Hypocryptadius cinnamomeus. Next base: position 12,630 of record VYZP01015146.1, on the reverse strand, counting down.
TATGGGGAAAATGGAGCAAAAAAAGAATGTAAGTCCTGCCAGGCTGAAAGTAAAACTCCTGTAAACTTCAGCCATGCAGCTGAAGGTTTTGAAGGCTGCCCTGGCACAAAGTTTTGATACAAGCCCTATTCCTATCTCCCATAATTTTCATAAAGATTATCAGCTTGAATAAGCACCATTCTCATGTGCTGGTGGGATGTGTTTTGGGGAGATGTGCTCATAGCTGAGCACTTAAATAAGCTTGGAAAATAGGCAAAGGCATTGCATGGATGAGTGGAGGCAGCAGCTGGTGGTGCCTTGGGAAGAGCTATCCAAGCTGAGAGTGAGGGGAAGGCACAGTGCTCTCGAGTGCACAACCTCAGAATTGCTCTGAAGATCTCCCTTGGCTCCTGGGCAGGCAGGTAAGGTGAGTTTATTATATTTTTTCTATTTATGTAAGATGAGTTTATTGTATTTAACCAACCTCTAAAGGAGGGGATGTGTGAAGTGACCACAGCTTTGAGCTGTGAAGCTGCAGACAGAACCCAGCTTGTGCTTGAACTGTGATCTTCAGGAATTAAAACGAAATCAATCCAAGTGACCTCAGTGAGAGCAACAGCTCTGGGTGATTCAAGGCTCCTAAAATGGGAAGAGGAGCAGCTGCTGATTGTGTGTGCCCCAGGCTCTCCCATCTGCCTGCATTTACAGAGCTGCTGTTGCGAGAGTGCTTGTCCTGACAGATTTGAAAGAGGGGCTGCGTGTTTCGGGCACTGCTGTGCCAAATTCGTGTCCCTTTGTCTCACTAAGCCTTTGGGCTGGGGCACTGAATAGCTGCAGAGGTGGTTTTTCATAATGCACTGGCGGGGGGGTGGCTGTGGAAGCCAGTGATCCTCGGCCTCCCCGCTCCCAGGGCTGGAGTGTGGCCGAAGGGAAAACTCTTCTGCTCCAACCTCAGGTGCTGGGCTGAGAGTTGGGGTTGAATTTGTGACACTTGCAGAGACAACAGAAATCTGGGCATCGTTTGATATGTGAAATCACTCACTTTGTGAGGAGGTGGCCACACATCTTTCTTTCCCTCTATGTCAGGAGGTGTTGGGAGTGGTGTGGCTCCAGCTGAGGGTGTCCCGGGAAAATCTGCAGCCTCTTTGCTGCACAGATGTCTCCATTGAGAGCTTTCAATGCAGAGCTGGTCTTTGCAAGCCTCTGATGTCTGCTCTGAGTGCTTGTTTGTTGTTCCTTAATTGCATCCTTCACTGCACCAGAACATTCCCTGATGAATACCATGTGCCCTCCTTACAAATGGGGTGGGTCTTTAAGAGCCAACGAGGATTCCTTCTTGTTTAACAAGCTTGGAAGGGAGGGAGCAGCCAAATTACCACCCATCCTTGGCAGGGGGCTGCATGTTTTGAGTGCATTTGGCAGAGTTTTGGTGTCCTGACTCAGCAAATGGTAACAAAGGGAGGATGGCGAAGCCTTCCTTTATTCCATAATCCTGTTTGCTTTTCTGGAAATCGGCTATAGCCTCAGAATCACTGACTCAATTTTTGGATCCTATTCTCATGACAAAGCGGCTGTCTGGTTTAAAACAAGCCCATTATAAAAAGGGCACCTCGGATCCTGGCTGTTTGTAACAGCTGCTGACGTTCCTCCGGCACAGGGGAGCTTGGCTGGAACAGAAAATGTCCAGAGCTGGAACCAAGGTAAGTTTGTTTGCAGTGTATTCATGATTTTGGCTAAAAGTGCAGAATTTCACAGGGATGAACTGTGGAGAAACTTTGTTTTCTTTGTTCTGCTGACAGCTTCTCCCTCTGTCAGTGTGTGGGCAGGGGGAGATGCTTGAAATCCCTCCTCATGTGGAGGGAAGCTGGAGCTGAGCCCTCCCAAGTATTTTCCCAAATTTTGGCTGGTTCCTCTAGGTGTGGCTCTGCCAGAGGATGGAGTCAAGCGCAGTGAGTGGTGAGGAGGCATTTTGAAATGGTTCTAAATCAGCAGGGTCTGGTGCCTTGTAAATTGGGGGTGGAGGGGCTGTGCCAGTCAGGAATCACTGCGCTTGCAGAACGGGGTCTCATGGAAGGCCCCCTTGGAGAGAGCCTGACTGCCAGCACCAGCAGAGCTGCCACATCCCTTTTCCATGATGGAGCAGAGGGTGTGCTGGGACAGAAGGGCTCCATGGATGGCCACGGCACCGAAGGGAACAGTGTTCCCTGAGGGATGCACACCGGCCTTGGGATTCGGTGCAATCGGCAGGGATGAACTGAAATCGGAGAAGGAGGTAGGTTGGGAAGCTCAGCTTCAGCTGGAGTGACATCTCAGGTGGGATCCAGCTCCTCAGGCTTGGGTTTAGCAGAGCTGAGCTGGCTGATCCTATAGAACTTGTACTGGGTCTGGAACTGGGCAGGGAGAAACAGCTGTGAAAGGAAAGGAGGGCAAGGACTTGGGCCAGTGTCCCCTGTGGAATGCCAAACAGTGTTAGGAGGCTGCAGGAAAAGCTTCATCTGAGTTTAGTTTTTGGATTCCTTTTAGCCTGTGGATGCTGTGAGACCCAAGGGGCTTTGGAAGCACAGTGGGTTTGGAGGCACTGGGCAATGCCATGGGAGATCTGGTCCTGGCTTTTCCGTGTCCTTCATCTCCGTGGCTCTCAGAGCTTGGGCTGTTGGGGTAGGAAGCCGAGGAGGGTGTGCTGGTGGCTCCCGGATCCCGGGGTGCAAGCTCTACCTGAGCCTGAAAAAGGTGCTGGGGAACTGCAACTGCTCCATCCTTAAGTCTCCTGCCAGCTTGGAAATCCTTGAGAACATTCTGCCTTTTCCCTGCCAAAAGCCGTGTCCCCTCGGAGTGTGCCACAGGGAATTAAGGGAATATGTGCTGCTGGGGGGCAACAAGATGGCCAGCAGGAGTTATCTCCTATTTCTGTATGCTGTGCTCTGGTTTAGCACATTCTAGGGAGAAGAAAAGGGCAAAATAGGGAGTTAAACACCATTTCTCACAACCTCAGTGAGTGATCTGCCCTGGAAACGGATCACTGCTGACAGAGGAGGCACTACTGGATATTTTTAATGAGTTTCCTTCTAGCTAAGCTACTGTTGAAAAGAAATATATGATAACTCAGGTGAGGTAACCGAAGTGAGTGTTTTACATTCCTGCAAGCAAGATCTGCTCTGGCAAATGTGGTATGTGCCTGGTAACCCCCAAAAGGCAAGGTTTGGGCACAGAGGGGTTAACAGGGGAGTGCTGGGAACAGAGCTCCTGCAGGGTTTGACTGAAGGAAAGCAATTTCCCTGTGAGTGAGAGGGGACAGAAACAAAGCTGCAAATCTGGAATTGGAATCTGTAATTCTCCTGTAATTATTCTGTGGGTGAAAACAACCTGCTCTGTTGGTGCCTGAATCCGTGCAGGAAAGCTGGGAAGCAAAGGTCTGAAAGGAGCTGAGGGTGTGTCTGAAGGGCTGTGCTGGAGAACGGGTGGAGAGGACCCCTTAAATTCTGAAATTAAACCAGGGAGCAACACTTAAGTTGGACACAGTTTTGTAGGAACAGTCATATCCTTAACGTGCCTTTGGATTTCTTTGGCTTTGTGGTTTTATAAATACAGGGAAAATTCCCCCCTGGAAACATCAGACTCCAGTTTGGTTGTGTTAGGCTGGGTGGGGAAGGAACATCACTGAATCCCAGAACAGTCTGGGTTGGAAAGGACCTTAAAGGCCATCCAGTTCCACCCCCTTCCATGGGCAGGGACACCTTCCACTATCTCAGGCTGCTTCAAGCCCTCTCATAGCTGGCCTTGAACTCTTCCAGGTCCCCTCTGCCCAGAAAGCAGATCCACATTGGGCAGAGTTCATCATCAACCATGTTGGACAGGAGTGGGACAGGATCAGAGCTTGGGGACAGACGTTGGAGAGAAGGATCAGCCATCCCAGCAGAGGATAATGCTACACTGGGAATAAATTAATCCATGCAGAGGGTTTTCCAGGGGTGCTGTGGCTTCCTTGACCACTGGCTACAGGAAGAGGGTGACTGGTGATTCATGACTGCCAAACCCACTGAGCAGAGCTTTCGGTGTTGCTTTTGGGTCAGGCTGGCAGATTTTTTGGGTGATACCTTTAGGGACAACGATCCAGAAGCAGGATCTGGAAAAGGCAGTGGTCTGTGGCTGGGAAGACCTGGCCAGTGTGGTTAACTGCTCAAGAGTGGGAAAACAGGAGCTGGGCATTCCAGTGCTCTCCTTTCACAGCCCTCATTCACTGCTAGAAAGGTCAGAGTGATTCCCAGCTCTCCACTGAAGATGGGAAGAGCTTGCTCAGGATATTAGGGGACAGGTTGTTTTGTGTGCACCAACTGCTTTGTGATGGTAAATCAGTCCTTGAAATTAAGAGGAAAATAGCATTTTCCTAATAAATGTCCAGTAACAGGCCACAAAATCAAGAGCATGAATCCTCTGGCATGATCAGTCTGACTCCCCAGATCCCTCGGTCAGGCTGGTGGGACACGCTGACCAACCAGCTCCAGGAAAACTCCAGCTAGTTTAATTTTTAGCACAAAACAAATGATTAAAAACAAAAAGTGAGTGAGTTCTCCTGGATTTGGGTTGAAACACTGACAATTAATGATTTTTTAAGAGCAGGGAGGTTACATAGATACCAGTAGCCAAAGCACTGTAGGTGAAGTACAGCAGGTGGGAGTGTCTTAATACTCAAATTATGGAAAAAAAACATGGGAAAAATGAATTGTGGACCACTGCATGTTGAGTGCGGCCAGAAAGATTCTCTCTAGACCATCTGGTGTTGTGAGCACACAAGGAATGTAGTCAAGTTAGATGTGATGGTTTGGGAATCCTCTTGGAGAAGAGCAACGTTTGATGGGTAATTGTCACCTGGGAGGATCTAAAAATGGGGCTAGAGAAAGGACTGGTCTGGTCTAGGGCTTGGCAATATTTCCATGAAGGGATTTTTGAGGAAAACTGGGTCTCCTCTCCAGGGCTGGCTGGGTGGGTGATGCCTCTGGTGGTAGGAATGTGATTCACTCATCAGCTCCCAAGATCATCCCAAGCCAGGTTGTGATCAAGGATAAAGTGCTTTGGGGTCAGCAGCCTGGCTATAAAGCAGCCCTTGGGAAAGAAATGTGGGGATGGATCGTGAATTTGTCAGAGGTTTCATGGACTTGCAGCAACCAAAGCAGAACTGCGAATACAATCCTTGGATATCCATAAATATGGATATCCATATCCCCACCACGCACATGGAATGTTCCCTTAGTTTCTCCTGGCATGGGCAAAGCTTGTGTGATGTCCAGCTTTGGGCAGTGAGTTTTGAAACAGGAAGTTTTGGGTTGTTCAAGTGGGAACAAGGATGGGCTGGAAGACATGAGCTGGGAGGAAAGAGACTTCTCTAGCCCCTCATCAGTAAAGATCTCGCTGCAAACACTTGGTAAGTCAGTATAAAGGAAATAATGGAATTGTTAAGGCTGGAAAAGCCCTCTAAAGGCATCAAGTCCAACTGCTAACCAAGTGCTGCCAGACCCACCCATCTCCCCAGAAACCTGCTTTGTACATTCCATTGACTTCTCACAGCTCTCCGGCCATAATTTAGTAACTCCTGTTCTAGAGAAGGTGGGAGGGAATTGCTTTGATAGTGTTTTGTTTGAAAAAGGACAGGGACTTCTCTGTGGGAGTATTGTGTTGGACTGGGACAGGGAAGAACAGGGAAGGGCAGAACACTGGTGGCAGCTGGAGGCATTGAGGCCAGACAGGTGAATTAGTCTGACTGACTGCAGTTGGTCCCGTTCCATGGCTGGGCTTGATGATTTCTGATTATCTCAAGGGCTCTGCTTTCAGGTATTTCCTGCCGCCATGTGGCTGGAATATGGAGATGTGTCCTGGATGAGGAACCTCCCCACTCTGCCCCCTCTGCTCGTTTCAGGTCACCTTCTATGAAGACAAGAACTTCCTGGGCCGTTACTACGAGTGCGACAGCGACTGCCCTGATTTCCACACCTACCTGAGCCGCTGCAACTCCATCCGTGTGGATGGAGGCACCTGGGTGGCCTACGAGAGGCCCAATTATGCTGGGAACATGTACGTGCTGACCCACGGGGAATACCCTGACTACCACCACTGGATGGGCCTCAACGACCGCCTGGGCTCCTGCAAGTACATCCAGATCGTAGGTGTCACCCCTTCCCAGGGCATGCTGCCATTTACTCCCATCATGGGAGGGTTTCACCTGGGGGAATGTGGTGTCCATCTTCCTGGGGAGCCACTGAGGGGGTGGCTGCAGGGGGTTTGCTCCCACGGTCCCGCTCTGGGAGTAGCAAGGTGTTTGGTGTGGGGAGGAGGTGAATGTCTCCCACTCTGGATTGCCGTGGGAAAAGGCAGATCCCTTTGAGTGTGGGTGAGTTTCCATAGGAGCAACCTGTTTCAGTTTCATCAGCATGTTCCTTTAGGGATTTCAGTGTCCAGGCAGGTTGCTCCAAAGTTTGCCTCTCACCTTTTCCCTGATGTGTAACCAACTGATCCAACAGGCTCAAGGCCTGTAACAGTGGAATGTAGATTTTGCAGGAACATTTGGAACGAGAGGCAGTTTCCTCTCCAGCAAGCCAGGACTCCCTTCTGATACAGGGAACTGAATCTATGTCACCAAACCCCTCTGGCTGTGGAGAGACCAAGCCCAGCAGCAGCCCTGGAGTGCCCAGAAACAGGAGGGATGCCTGGAGCCATCCTTGGCCATGCTTGGAGCAGCCTGGTGCCTCCTGGTGTGAGGAGAGCACAGGAGGTGTGCTCATCCCCTCCTGACTGATGATGAGAGAAAGGAACAGAGGGAATGATCCTTTTGGGAAGCCTATGGGGAGGATCATCCTTTAAAACTGGGATTGTGGATGAAGGGTGGATTGGTGCTGCTGCTGCTGAGGTTTTCCAGTAGTGGGGCAGGCTCTGGTGATCCACGGGTTGCTGACTTGGAGCACGGCCGTGAATTCCCACTTCATGGAGCTGGTCTCACAACTGAGAACGGGTTTTGCTTTTCTGCCTGGGAGTTTAACACCCCTCGGAGCCTGTTCTGGCTTTGAGCTGGGTCTAAATCCCTTTTCATGGGGCAAGGAGAGTTTCCAGCCCGTTCAGAGCACTGATCTGGCTTAAGACATGCAACCAAAACACGTGCGAGACGTAAGAGCGGCACAGCTTCCTCCACCAGGCTGAAATGTGGGAGCCTTATTCCTCATATCCACCTGGTCCTGGCTTTCCCCTGCCCTGGGGAGGCCCCGAGACCCCGCAGAGCTCGGCTGGGGCTGGCAAGGAGGGAGCGGGCTGGGGAGGCGGGGAAGAGGCGTCCAGGCAGCTGCAGATCAGGCGCTGCCGCGGTGCCTTCGGGCAAGGAGCGCTTCCAATCCCGGTGGGAACCAGCGCTGCCTCCGCAGCAACACGGCCCCGCCGGGGTCAGCAGCTCATTAAATTCCTCTCCGCCCGGAGGAGAGGGGACTGGAGCGGGTCTGGCTCTCTGATGCTCACGAGGAGCACTGAGGGGTTCAAGGCTGCCCGGGATAGCGAGACCGGCACTGCTGACTCAAGCTTATCCCTGTTCTGCATGTGATGCTCTGTTAAAATTTACCCCAGCTGCTTCTCCCTGTGCTTTTGGAGGCTGAGGTGAGATTTCAGCCCTGTCCTGGTGTGCTGGGGGTGGCTGGTACCTGATTTGAGTTCGGCTGTGCCCAAACTCTGCCCCCACGTCAGAGCAGGGACGTGTCAGTGCCTCCATCCGATGCCCTGGTTGCCAATGAAGTCACCCAGAGCAGCTGTGGCTGTCCCTGTATCCCTGGAAGTGTCCAAGGCCAGGTTGGATGGGGCTTGGAGGAACCTGGGATAGTGGGAGGTGTGCCGAGGTAGAGCTGGATCATCTTTAAATCCCTTCCTCTCCATGACTCTACGATTTTCTCTCCTTTTTTTTTGTTTTTTTATTCTCTAGCCAAGTGGAGGCCGAGGCCACATCCAGGTGTTTGAGAAGGGAGATTTTGGCGGGCAGATGTTCGAAGCCACCGAAGATTGCCCCTCCATCATGGACGAGTGGCACATGCGTGAGGTGCATGCCTGCAGGGTGCTGGAGGGCGTCTGGGTGTTCTACGAGCATCCCAACTACCGGGGCCGGCAGTACGTGCTGCCCAAGGGGGAGTACCGCAAGCCCGTGGAGTGGGGCGCGGCCAGCCCCGCCGTCCAGTCCTTCCGCAGCATCTCCGAGTGAGCCAGCCCCGTGGAGGGCTGCCACACCCCCCCAATAAAGCAACTGAGTCGCTCAGCTCCGCCTTGTCCTCCTTATTCCCGGGATTTGCGTGCGACTTGTCCTGCCTCGGGGGAGCTGGGGTGGAGGGGAGATTTTTTGCTTCATTGTCACCCCCTTCCCCTGCCCTCTGTCTCACTGATCCTTTAGGAAAAAGCCATCCCGAAGCTGGAGTTTGCACTCCAGTGTTTGGCCATCCCGATGGAGTGATGGGACCACACATCCCTGGGTTCCAGTTTTCGATGGTGGCTGTGGGTGGCTCGTCCCTTGTGATGTCCCTGTGGAGTCCCTGCCTGCTCTGTTGCTGCTCCATGGTGGCTTGGGAGAAGGGATGAGGTTTTTGTCCGTGCCATGTGTCCTCCTGGACACCCTGAGCAGGCAGCTGCTGTCCTGGTACTGGATGAGTTTGTGCTTCTTGTCATGCATGGGGTGACAGGACTGGGAAAAAATGGAGGTCCCAGATGGAGCAGGAAGGGGACAGCCATAATCTCCATGGGGAATGCTGGGGACACTGGCAGCCCAGCGTGTCAGGTACAGAATGTCCCCTGGAGGTGTGAGCCAAGAGATTCAGCTGCTTAAACTGGGGCTGGGTACCACATGGGAGCTGGAAGCAGGAGAACAGACTGGACGTGGGATAGAGGCAGTGAGTGCCTCTGGGAGGTGGCTGCTGAAGGGCAGGAAGAGCTCCCTGGACACCTGAGATGTGCAGGGAGTAGAGGGGGCTCCCAGTTAGCCCAGTTTGCCACCAGGAACATCCCATTTTGCCCCGTGCTGCCAGAGGAGGGGCGGGTCCCAGGCACAGCCTCCCGGGCAGGAATAACTGATGGCTGGGCACTCTTCCCCTGGGAACCCCGGGGAGCTGCAGCCTGTTTGCACACAGAGCTGAGGGGCTTTGGGACAATGAGGCTGGAGGTGGCAGCAGAGCCCTCCCAGCCATGCTCTGCAGTCTCTTCCCGTTGATGTATGAGGTTATTATAGAGCAGGGAGCCAGGGGAAGGGATGCTCGTCAAGCCACGGGGCTGCCACCTCCTGGGAAAGCTGCTGCCGGTGGGGAATGGGAAGGAGCTGCCAAGTCCAGCCCCCTGGAACTTCCCCCAGCACAAAGATGAGCTGAAGAGTCGCCTTCCCCTTCCTCCTCTTCCTCCTCTCCCTGCTGTCACCCCCTCCCTTAGCACCCTGCCCCATTCCAGCCTTTCTCTGTAAACAGTGATGCATCTTCACCCACTTCCATCCCTCCTCCACTCCTCTCCATCACGGATCACCAGGATTCAGGTGATCCAGCAACACAGTTGAGTTTCACTGTATATATCCCCATACTATATCTCCAGGACCAACCAGCCCTCAGCTCCAGCTCCCCTTTTCCCCCTGGCACCTGGCAAAACTCTCCAAGGGCAGCACCTTGAGCACAGCCTGGCTCCCGAGTTTTTTTTGACAGTGAGTCTGTTGCTGTCCCTGTTGTGGGTGAAAAATCTGTAGGTAGGTGAGCTCCACCCAGTGCATTTCTAGCCACCTCCCACCCTGATTTTGGGAAATGTCCCCTGTCCCCCATCTCACATGCCCTGCACTGGATGGGTTTGGGATGCTCCAGCTCTGTGGCTGCTGGTATGCATCCACCCTAGAGCATTGGAGGAACCAGACCTGGATCTGGTTTGCCCTCAAGGTAACCTTTTCCCATGTCATTCCCTTTCACTGCTGATCTCCCTGCTTTTAAAACCCAATTATCCCAAGTCTTCCCTCCTTCTGCTTGTCCTCCAGGCTCTTGCCCTTGGGTGAACATTGTGTCCTCAACACTTGCAACCGACACAAATAACAATAAACTGCTACTTGGGTGGGTTTTTTACCATTAGTTTTTATTTTATTGTGATTCCAGATGACTTTTTCCATTTTTCCCTTGCCATGGCAGAGCAGGGTGCCCGTGGAGATGGGCGGGGAGCGCAGCAACGCGAGCCCAGCCGTGCTGATGCCGGGTTTTCCTTGACAGCTAATTTCCATTCCCCAGTATCAGGGGGTCTGCTCCAGTAATTGGCATGCAGATTGTGTCCGGTGGGCCTGTTAGACACGAGCAAAGGCTCTGCTGCTTGGAATAAGCCAACCCCAGGCTGATGGATGGGGTGTAAGGAGGTCATGGGGAGAGAAAATTTCCAGATGCCTGCGTGCACACACCTACGAAATTTCCCATTCCATGCCCTCCCCCCATCCCTACTTTCTTTATCCAGCAAACTCTAATCTATCATATTTCATTGAGACAAATCCTGCTCCATTTCTCTGTCTTTCCCTTTTTCCCTCTAAGGGAAATGTGATGGAACCTGCTCCTGGATTTAATGAGAAGATGGTGTGCCGTAGCAGGAATTAAAGCAGTGCCATGCTTCATTAGCAGCTGGGGATCACATGGAGCAGGCCCAGATGTTAATTACACTTTGGGAATTAATTGGTATAAGGCATTCCTCTCCTCCATCATCCGTAATCCGGTGGGTGTGTGAGGCCTTCTGGAAGCAGAGACCTCCAGGCCGGTGTCTGTCTTTCTGTCCCCCCTCCTCAGCCTGCCTGGCACCGGCTGGATTGGAAATTTTGAAGTCACCTTCATTTCCATCCCCTTGGTTCCCAAGGACCTGCTGTAATTTTTCCCTCTTTTCCTTCCTGTGCCTCTCTCCTCCAAAATTTTTCTCCAGCTGCTGCGGAAAGCAGGTCTGGATGGGATGGGGCAATGGTGGGAGGTGGCACTGTGTTGAAGGAGGAAAGAACATCCCCCTCAGAGCTGGTCGTCCCCAGTGGATTCCAGGACATCCTGGTCCTTTCTCCTGCTCCTTGACCTGTCCTTGCTGGCCCATCCCTTCCCTCCAGCTCTGGAGGCAGACAGGGGAGCCTCAATCTGCCCCCAAAGCACCTCTGCTGCTGAAATCTCCTCAGTTGTCAAAGGCCAATGGTCTCCAGATTCTTTCCTTTTCCACCTTGGGTTCAGCCTGATGAAATGCAAAAGCTGAGGGGGGTGTTATTTTGCCAGAGGACAGAAATGACATGCTTGGAAATAAAGAATGTTGTCACAGTAGAGACAGCCACGATACACAGAGTTGCCATACAATTTCAGAAATCTTCAACCCATACACAGTAACATCATGCAACTTCAGAAGGCTGCAAGCTCTGCCCTTCTTGTTCTTTAGCTCAGCCTTTTATCCCCTCCTGTTCATGCACTGCACCTGTGTGCCTCTGTTCCCTTTGGTGGTTGGGCAGTGCCCCTGGGCACTCCATGGCTCATTGCTGTCAGTGCTGCTCACCTGCTCCTCACAGCTGTGCCCACTGGGGATGAGGCTCAGCCCTATCCCAATCACCACAAACTGTGTGCCTACAGAATATTCCTCTGAATGCTGCCAATTTGTTCTTGTCCTGAGCTGGCTGGTGGTGGCCCAGCATGGGGCACTGATGTCACTGCGATGGAGCAGCACATTTCTGGGATCTGGCCTGGAATCTGCTGCACAGCCCCAGTGGGACACTCAAACTCAGCTCTGCTCATCCCCAAAACTGCTCCCAGGCCCTGACAGTGGGACACAGCCACCCCAACCAGCCCAGGCTCCCATTTTCCCTCCTCTTCCCGAGGTCCTCAGGGCTTTGTGGGTCTTCCCCTGATGTTGCTGATGCTCCTTGGTCTCAAGGTGTCAGCGCCTTGATGCATCTTTGTTCTGCCAGCAAAGATCACTCCTGAATGAGAACCACTGTCCCTTCTTGCCCATCCCTGGGAGGGCTCAAAAAGTGTGTGGATATGGCACTTAGGGACAGAGAAGTGGCACACCAGAGAAATTCAAGGCCACTTTGGTAGGAGTTAAAGAAAACGAATGTTTTCAAAACTGCAAAATTAATGGTTTCGGTGCTGGATGAAGAAAGGAGATGTTTAATCCTTTTGTTTAAACTTTCTTGATTTTAGTTCTAGATTTTTGGTTTAGGGGTGGGCTTGGCAGTGCTGGGGGAACAATTGGTGCTTTTAGGGGACTTTTCTAACTTAAGCAATTCTATAATTCTGTGATTTCACAATTCCATGATGCTATGATTCCATGATTCTATGGTCTATGAGTCTATGCTTCCATGATTCTGTGACTCAGGGCAGCACTTCGTTGCCATCCCTTGGAGCCCTGCCACTTCAGATCCTGCATTTCCCACCATCTGCTCACTGAACCCCAAGTCCCTGAATGGGGGATTCAGCCTCCACCTCAACCCCTGCCTGGGGAATCTGAAGGTGACTGCAGCCCCCACCTTGTTTTCGGCAAAAACACTTCCCTAGTGTTGTTTTATATGTGACCCACCCTGTGCCTTTCCTGTTGGCCCTGGCTGAGTTGTGGTTTCAGGATGCTCCTTCCATCCTTCTCTGAGCCTCTGGGTGATGCCTTGTGAAGACTGACCTAGAA
>VYZP01015144.1:54457-70225 GCA_013400635.1 Hypocryptadius cinnamomeus | reverse complement strand
TACTGGTAGATGTACAAAGTATCTATATTTTGTTTATTAGCCTCTTGCAAAAACTGGTCAGGCATGTCTGGAGTAAATAATTTGTATTTTCAAACATAACAAATTAAAAGGGCGACGTGCAGGATTTTTTGCAAACCATGCCATTGCACATGTGCAAACTTATAAACTTCGCTGCTCTTGCAGGGGTGTAGCTGAGGACAGAAATTTGCTCTTTGAGTTTGGGTGGTTTTGTGAAATACATCTGAAAAAAACCCTCAATATGTCTCCTCGAGTCATAAGTCAGCGGTTGGGTGACTGGTTTGAATTAGGACAACGAACAAAGACAAACGAAACATAATCCTGCACGTCTGTACATTCTGGAGGCTTTCCTCTTCATTTGGTGTCAGTACTGAACCAAAAGTATTTAGAGAGGCAATATTATTGAACACAACAAATAGGAAGCAAAGCATAATTTTTGTTAGGGGTAAGTCATCCCTTAGGCAGAGCATTCCATCAGTCTTACTGCATTTCACTGCACTGAACTATGGTTAATTTGTGGTCGGAAAAAATAGAGGCACTGTGGTTCCTGAAAATTACATACTGTGTTTCCAGTTTAAAGAGAAACAAAAGGCATGTGTTGTAAATATTTTTTTTTCTTTACTTTTAAAAACAAAAGCCCATTTGAATACTCAGTTTAGGTTCTATTTGGCACCTACAGTAACTACATTATTTCACTGTCCATTTAGGAAAAATTTCTCCAGTGGGAAAAGGAAAATCAGCATGATTGAAGAACTGGCAGCTACAAGTTAGCTGTGTTCTTGTGTCAAACTCTTTACAGCAATGACAACATTTGCTCCCTAATTGTACAGCTACAGAAACTAAATTCTTGGTTTGAGCAATGACAATTATTAGCTATTAGAAGAAAATGCCAACATAAATGTGGGACTCTGCCATCATTTGGGATCTTCAACTCAGAATCATAGCTTTTTGCAGAGGGTATATACCAAGCATTACAGACTTCAGGCAGGAATTGCTTGTTAAGGTTTATTTCTTAAGAGGTCAGGGTAAACGATCAAAATGATGGGTTTGACCTTGAGATTTTTGGCTTAGGGATTGTCATTTGGGACATGCTTTTTACATAGCTGAGCCTTGACCATAGGAACTTCCTTAACAGGGATATGTAATTTGGATGTTGTTCTGTTTATATTTTGCTTTCAAAAACTGCATTTTTCTGCAAATCAATGAACCCTGAATATCACCTACTGTTCATCCAAGAGAGATAATCAAGTAGTCAGAAATAAAAAATTCTCTCTTATTGCTTATGCTTATGCCCTTTCTCTCTTACATTGCTAATATTTTTGGAAGAGGAAAACTTCATTTTCCAAGGGGGTGAAATGACAGTTGTCAGCCTGAGTAACACATTGGAGATCTCTCAACCCCATGGCCTGTGTTTCTGGGGATGGAGCCATGAAGTTGTGATGGCTTGGTGTTGAAAAAGACACAGAGGTAGGAGGGGTGATGGAGAATTTTGTAAAACTGGTGGGTGGACTGAGATGGATGCTCTGAGCCAGTACAAAAATGTACCTCTTCCTGCTGTCACAAATCCATACATCTAATGTCTTTTTTTTATTTGGGGGGGGTTAGCGGGAGGGCTTATAGGTCTTTGCTTCCCAAAGTGACCTTGAAGCAGAAATTTTGAACATGGCACAAGCCTATTTTGTCCAGTTTTGTAGAGCTTCTGTTTTCCCAGGAGTGTAGTCAGTGTGTCAGTTTGCCTGAGGGAACGTGCACACATTATATTGGTAGTCTGCAGCTGGGCATTGATAACAACCGTCACTGGTTCAGCCAGGGCTAGAAACAATGGAAAAAAAATCTCATGATAAACTCACAAAACTTGGCTGCAATTTTGCAAGCACAAGTAGTTTTGGAACTTCAGACAAACTTCCAAAGGTCTGGATCCAGGTCCAAACAAAACCCAGGTTTTAAAGTTATGAGGCTTTTGTATTAATAACCCTCATATATTTGCTTCCACTTGGAAATACTAAACATTTTATGGATTTTCACATGCCCCAGTTGGTTCTCTATGCTGGCTGGGATTGTTAGAGTCCCTCTGCCTTTGCAACTATATAGACATCAATAAAGATGAATAAAGCTGGGCAGTCAGATTCTAATTTATGCTAATCATGTTGGATGGCTCAGGGCACTGGCTAGCACACATGCTTAGCCAGTGACCTTTCACACTCCCCTTTCTAGATCAAAGCACTTTATTCGTCCCCTTCCAAGAAAATCACAAAGACAAAATTCCCATTCAGCATGCCTTTATTAATCTACAAAGGGCCAAATCCTGACGCCTTTAATCTGCTCCTACTCGTCACTGCCATGATTTAAAGAGTAGAGCATTGCCATCAGAGTTCTGGCCCCAAAATCAACATGTAGAATGGCCAAATTCTCAGTAGACACAAATGAAGATGGGACTGCTGCCTTCAGACAGGATCAACCTCACAATATTTCCTTGAGGCCAAATCCTCTCTCTGTGGAACTGATAAATCCCTGATCTATCATTTTGCTGTTTTCAGCTGAACCCTCACTGTCTTCTTGCAGTGATTTGTTGCACTGGCTCTCCCCCAGTTTGGGCAATTGTCACTGTGTGACCCTCAGAGAGGTGCCCAGGGCTGAGCAGGCCCTCAGTGTGTGATAGAACCTAATTAGATAATATAAATCTAGGTTTCTGGTAATACAGATTGCTTCAAAATAAAGCACATTTAGAAAATTCCTACCAATGTACATGTGAGAGGATCCATTTGTTGCAATCTGTTCGGGTCTCTGAATCTTGTTCTCAGGCTGTAACAGGCAAATTCCCACAAAACCCACTTCCAATTTACAACTGTGTCAAGGAGAGGAGAATCAGGGCATCTGATACACACACATCAGAATAAAAAGCATTTTCAGCAATTGCAGATTGGTCACAATTTCAGTTTTCCTCCTCCTGATTAATTTCCATACTTCTAAAAAGTCAAACTTCTGTTCACTCCTTATGGTTTATGCTTGCTTATGTTTGATGCTGTCTGAGTGCACTTTAAAATACAAAGAAAACTCAATTTCTTTCTCATGCTGAACTTCCTCTTCCAGTAATGTTTTTAGTCTCACTAAATTTCAATTAAAAATATGAATAACTGTTTAAAAAAATTTCATCAGTTCCAACAGCATGTAGTAGTTGTTGCAAGGATAAAGGGATATATTAAAAACATTACAATTAATCTATTTCCCTTAATAGAATATGTGCTTTTTTACTAAGAACCTTGTCACAATAATCCATGCTTTCCACAGAATCATCTTTTTAAACTAAAAACATACATAAAATTTAACCCAGTATTATAACTAGTTCTTGAAACAGCCAACAAACCTGATGTTTGAGTCATGCTGAAAATACCAAGATTTTCCCCTGTAAGTGTACTTTTTTAGGACGGTTCAAGAAATGTCTCTTTTACTAATGTTTCACCTGGTGCACAATATGCCAGCTGAAAAGCAATTAATAGATACTGATAATTATCTGAGATTGAAATTTCTGCTTATATTACTTTTTAATGGTGGTTTTGAAATATTAAAAGCAAGGAAATGGGCAGATCAGATGACTGATTCATAACCCAGATGTAATGCCACGGAGGGGTTTAATAAAATGAAGATGAATATGTGCTTTTAATGAACTAGGACAGAGCTAATATGTCGATGAAACATTACTTTTCAGACAGAGAGAAGTTCCTTTCTCCTGCTAGTTTGGATCAAAGTTCAATTGGAGGTGTTTATGACATGCTTTAGAGCATCAGATAACAAAAGGAAGATTTTTTTGAACCACTAGTGCCTTGTGCCTGTTTGGTGCAGTGATGTTTTCCTGCAGACCACCAAACACCACTGACCTCAGCACATGCTGTGGGTGCTCCAAAGGTGGTTGTGTGACATGCTCAGAGCTCTTCTGAGGGTCCTGCAACGGCTCTGAGGGGTGTGAAAAAAAAAAATTTCCTAGACATAAATGCACACTGATATAAATGGTGCCACATTAAACTGCTACAGTCACAGCAAGTCAACATATGTGCAGACATACTGAGCTGAAAGGCTGTTATTTCATCTTCAGCTCACACTCTTGTGCCTGGCTTTTGAAAACACACCCATTGTGTCCAAGTTTGTGCTTACACGGATTTTTACATTATTTTGCAGACTCTGTCGGGATTCATGGCCTCAGTCAGAGTCCTCCACATGAGGTCTGTAGGATGCCTGCAGGGCAGAGGCACACTCTCATCTGGTTTGTGGGAGCTTGCATCATGTGATTAATGACTTTTGGTAGCATAAAGTGTCCTTGAATTAGTAGATGCTGCTGCAGTCCCATTCTATCCTCATAGCAAGAGCCTCAAAAACTTTTGTCTCAAACGTGCCATCCAAAACAAAAGCCAACATGATGTTTTAGGAGTTCTGGCTGCTCTGAAAGTTTTGTAGGTACAGTCACAGGCACTGAGCACAGAAGGATAATTTTAGCCCTGTTTGCATACTTTTCTCTGTGTTCTGTCTGTGTCTTTCCCCCCAAGTATGGCAGGGCTAAGAAAGAGCTCCTCCGATGCAACCACATGTATTTGCTGTATGGCCTTGACAAACTCTTTCTGTAGCCTGGGTCTCACTCAAATTTAGAGGGTCTTGCTGAAACTTAACTCCTATTTCTGAGCTGCTTTGAGCTGCTTGCTGCCAGATAAATTGTTTTTGACAAGTGCTAAAGAGGACCATGTTACTACCCCAGCTCAGGCCAAAGCATTTGGCAGCACAGTGAAGGATTTTCAGCCCACTGGTCTGGCTTGCACAATTTGAGTGCAATTCAGTGTCTCCTGGCAGGATGCTCACACTGTTGCCTGCCTGGGGATTTGTGCCAGCTGGAGGCTCCATTCCTGCAGAAGATGAAAGGGAGCCAGGTACCAAGTAGATGTTTTACCTCTGAAAGCCTCCTGCTGTGTTTGTTTTCTTTAGAATGATTTTCTTGTTAGAGATTATTTGCCTACAGGACAGCATGACAATGGTAATCTCTTTGGGAATGATGCAGATGAGTTAATTATTAGTGAGCTTCTGGAAACGGATCCCCAACTCTTTGGTAGGAGGATGGGCATGAGAGGCCTTGCAGAGAGTCAGCAATGGACAACTCCCTTGTGAACAACTCCCTGGTCTCAGAAAAGTGATGTTAGGCCTTGGAAACCCAAAGTGAGATCTCTGCAGAAATGAGGGTGGCTGTTGTCTTCTGCACCTCTCCATCTACATGAGAAAAACTTCAAATAAAACATCTGCAACAGAAAAAATCTGGTTTGAGCAATTTAAGCTCATGTTACACTCAGACTGCAGCAATAGACAAAGGAGATATCCTACAGAAATGAAAAGGACTTATCTTCCCATGATTCAGGAAATCTGAACAGAGTAATCAGACAGGTGTTGCTCTTGCAGACATTTTTTCAGTTTCTGTGTTATGTTCACATGCTCCAAAGATGCTGTGCACTCTGCAGGCAGGGACCCATGTGTCCTTGGGCTTTATCTAACATCTAACCTTGCTTTGATGCTATCTCAGAAGGGGAAGGTCAGGGAAAATTGCTATCTTTTCCCAGCAAATTGAGTAGATAACCGAAGTGCTGCAATACAATTTGGCAAAGGATTCTCTTGTTTAAAGTCAGGCATCAGTGTTGGCAGTGCTGCAAGGCCATGAGCTCAGGAGGAGCTGTGGGCTGAACAGCTCTGGGTGCCACAGAGCTGACACCAGCCAAGGCTATGGCCTAGGGAGCTCAGTGGCAAACACTTGGTCCCATTCTGCCACTGGCATCCAGGCTGTGAGTGATCAGTGACCTTGGGGTCCAGGCTCAGTGTGGCAGCCAAGCAGAAGGCCACCCAGGGTGCATGTCACACAGGAGGAGCTGTCATACCTAGAATCACAGACACAGAATTGGGTTGGGAGGGACCCCAAAGATCTAGTTCCCAACCCTCTGCCATGGGCAGGGATGCCACTCACTGGATCAGGTTGCTCATATTGAAGAATGGAGTGAAAGGGTGAAGAAAAGAGTCTTCATCTTCCCCTCCAAGAGCAGGTGCTCCTTTCCAGCTCTTCAGTGCCGCAAAGCAGACACACCCAGAGTGCTGCACTCCAGGACTGTTAGTGTGTGGTCACTGTGGTCATACCACACCATACACTCTCTGTCCCTCCCCTTCCTTGCATGACCTGGCACTGATGGCACTGCCACACCACTGATGCAGCGCTGCCACTGGCAGGGGCCACACTCACGTCAGGCCACCAGCATGCCAAGGGGCAAGACCCACTTTTCCATGTCAGAGGCTCACCCACTTTCAAAATCAATAAGGACAAATGGGGGAAGGTGCACTAACATCACTTCTGAAATGACAAGTAATCAGGAGGAAGCGAAATGAAAATTGAGGAGCTAGCCAGCTTTCCAGGGAAACTCAAAGGAGTTATATGCATATATATACAGATATAAAAATAGATGTGCATATATTTATATGCATCTATGTAGAAGAAGAGGATGGTTTAAGAAAAGAATTTGCAAAATTCCTAAATTTCATCTGGTATGCTATTTCCTCTGAATGTGAGTGACTGATATGTGGAGGTTGCTACACATCTATTTCCTATCGCAGACAGAGTTATTACTTAAGTAATCAATATTTAATCTCTATTAGGGAATGTAATTTTTAAACCTACTTTAAAAAGTGCATGTGCAGCATTTGATATAAATCACAGCCAGGCAAATCTGTGTTGGACTCAGAATCTTCTCCTATATTTTAAGGGAGGAACAATCTTTTTCATGGGAAGAAGAGGAATGAAAATAACTCAAATATCTTTGATAGTTCTGACTATTTCAGGCAATGAAATGAGTCCAAAATAGCACAGGCTTGATTCATACCCTGATTTTTGCAAGGGTGGTAGAGAACATGGGGAAAGGGTATATCAGTATTTGTCCTGTGGGGAGTCAAAAACTGCAGCCAGAGCTGGCTGTAATGATCCCTCTCCTCTGCTCACAGAAAGGAGGCTTGGTGAAAGCTGAAACATCTTGCAGAAGTATGTCAGCTCATAGCTGGAAGTGCTTGGAGCAGACTGACAGAGAGGAACTCAATACTAAAGGCTGATGAGGAACGTGGAGATTCAGAATTAATCTATTTCCTGCCTAACTTGGGGTGATCCCAGAAGAAAATGCTAATCAGGGTCAAATAGGGCAGAAATTTGAATCAGTTCTGGTCAGACTGTTTTGGTTCTTATTCAAGTCATAGTTTCAAAGCAGCCCCAGCAGACCAAGTGACCAGGTTTGTGCAGCGCCTGCAGCATTGAGCCTAAAATCCAGGAAAAACTTTTATCCTTATTTTTATCCTTTGGATAAGATGTGAACTTCCCTGTTCCTCTGTCCCAGTGGCTGCTGGTGGCCAGACTGGTCCCAGTTACACTGATGTGAGCACAGGGTGTTCCTCCCTGGTGCCCCTCTTCAGCCCTGCTGCTGTGCAGTCCACCCCAGCTGCCTCCAGCCTATCCCTCTCAAAGACCTCCCTCATCATCTAGCAATATAGACTATTATGCTAAAACACCCTTTTTTGTCACTCAGAGCTATACAGAAGGTGAATTCAGTAGGAACTAGATGGTGCAATGTCCCTAGATTTGAAGTGAAAGTTCTGCCAATTTTAACAGTATTTGAGGAAATCAAGAAAAAGGCAACGATGAGACACAAAGATGTGTGTCCAGCACTGAAAGATGCTCAGCACAGCAGTTGTCCTACCTTTTGCAATGATACAAACTCATGGCTGTTTTCATAGAAATTCACAGAGAATTGGGGCAAATGTAATAGCAAAGAGATGTTTTGTTTGGATGTGACTTGGCCAAAGGTTTTGAGAACACATTTAGGTATTAGGCATGAAGAAAAGCAGGGGGGGTGGGGGCTGAGATTTATCAGGAATAAACACTGAGTCAACAGAACTTCATTATTTACTGTCACGGTTCAAGGCCAGAAGAACACACCACGCACACAAAGGACACGCTGGCTCAAGGCTGCTGAAAGTTAATGTTGTGCAATATTTCTGCAGATGTGGAATAACAAACTATTCCAAAAGCCAATGCTCAGTTCAGCTGAAAATCAGCAGAGAGAATGAGCATAGAGCAGCATCAGAAGGAAATATGTAGCCTAACTATGCTAAAAAATATATATTTATGCCCTTGGTTTTGTTTGCCTCCAGGTCTCTGCTCTCACTGTCGCCAAATCCATTGTGGCTTGCTCCTGGGCTCCTGTTTGGAGAGGATCTTAGCATTTTTCATAATAATAATTAAAAAAGCAAGGCTCATTGTGACTGAGGGAATAATTTATTTCAGGATCTGCTCCTTACAGACAGTGCAGATGTGCCAGGGTTGGCTCTGGTTTATAAACAGCAGGGCCACTGATTTTTATTCTCCAGGGTGAGGTAATTGCATAAGGTAGTGGCTGCTGTGCTCACCTCATCTCCTGCTTGACACAATTCTGAGAGTGTATCTTGAGTTATTTCAAGGCTGATGCTGTGTGCTGACTGGTTTGATCATCCTGGAGAATCTGTCTATCAATGGACCCAGAGACTTCCATTGTGCCTGATCACACCTCTGGAGTTCTCTCACATCTGCAAACAGCCCCTTCCAGGAGCTGCAGGAGAAAATGCAAGGATCACACAGAAAATGTACATGAAATAATTAATGCACAAGAAAAAGCTTCAAGTCTCTTTGCTTGTGGGAGTTTCTTTCTCAGATTTGTAGGAGTTTGCATTCTCCCTGAAAAGGAATATTTTTGGTCTTGCTGGGGATGTTCTCAATAAGTAATGGATATGACTTCTCTTTTTTTTTTTCTTTTTTTTCCCCCCGCTAATTTGCCTGAAAAAGGCAGTTTCACTTGTTTCCCTTCCTGGGAGAGGATCTGAGAACAAAACACCCCCTGACAGAACTTAACCACTTCTTAAATGTTCTCCTGGAAATCTCAGGGATAGCGAGGATGAGGCAGATTTAATAAAATCATGAAACACACTTGAATAAATCTGTGATAGTGGAAAACACTTGCAGGAGTCACACAAGATGGATAGAACTCAAAATCTCCACTTGTTCTTCATATTTTTCAATTTCAAAGACTCCTTCTGTGTTTGGCTTAAGATTGAAGGCTTGTTCATATTTCATAAAAAATGTTTGTCCTCACCTTCTTCAAGCAGTTTGTTTTAAATTCAGAGCTCTGTGTTGAGACACTTTATTTATGGTTGCAGTATCAAGACAGGTCTTGGCAACATCTTCTTCTACAAGTATTTGTAAAATGGTTCAAACCATTGTGTATACACAGAGATGTTGATTAATAGACACAAGACAGCAGAAACAGAGCTTTTGCAGCAATGTCTATACAGCATTTTGAGCTGAAACTCTGTGATGCACAGCCTTGCTCCAGAATTCACTGTTCCAGGCTTCTGCTCCAAACGGGGCTGTAAATTACCATTTCAATGGCTTAGCTTTAATTAACCATTTTCCCAAGTAAGGTTCTAAATAGTAAAAGTGAAGGCTATGGGTATCAATTTCCAGGTTTTGTAGTATTATGCAACTCTCTGCCTACTTTTGTGGGGTTTTATTACGTTTTCCAACTTTCCCTAATCCCATATAAATGATCAATTTTTTTTTTTGAGCCCTAACTCCTAAGTGACTCTCTCTAAACCCTGTGTAATACTCAATATGTTTTGCTCCCATTTGAGGGTTTACATTATTTCAAACAAAAATGCAATCTCAGTGAAGTTCAAATCTATGGTTTTGGTTTCAGGGCTACCTCTTTCTGACATAAAACTACTAAGCCTTTATTGAAATATATATGATTCTACCATAAACGCCCCTTTTATAGAATGCACCTGGAGAATATAATAGAAAACATATTTGTTACTCTTACAAAACCACGCAACTGTTCTCTAATAATATATAGTCCATTTGATATTTAAAAGGTCATAATTTTACACAAAGAAAAGAAAAATGCAGGCAGGGTAAAAAGTAACATTAAAAAATGTAGCTGCACATCTCACACATCTGCTTTTGTATAAGGCTGACAGGAGCATCTGACTCCATGCAGCTCCCTCTAATCACATACAGACCACGAGGACATCTCTGTACCTCACTGCCCCTCAGATTCAGTATTTCCCACTCTGTAACAATTTCACCTCTCAGTCCCTTGGGAGGTAAGAACATGATTCCCATTTTTTCTTTTTCGGTGGGGAGAACTGAATTGTGGGATGGATAAGCACATTTCCAAATGCCACACAGGAAGCCTGCAGGAGAGCTGGAGCAGGCCCAGCTTTGCCAAGTGTAAGATCAAGTTCAAAGAGCCTCGTCTGAATGGCTGCACATAACATGAATTAGGAGCCCCAGGAGACCACGTGCTACCTGACAGTGCAGGAGTGGGAACCCCTCCACAGAGGAATACAAACCTTCTGTACCTGGAAAGCAAAGTTCAACAGCTGTAACAGCTCTCCTGGCCCTGGGATCAAGTCCTGATCATGGATGTGCAGCACCAGCAAGGAGGAAATGCATGCCTGGAACAGGTCTAAAGTATCACCCTTCTTCCAGTCAAACTGTACAGGGAATCACCCCAACCTCTGAGATTTTCCTCACCTAATTTACACTTACAAAAATGGAGACCCTGTATGTACTTTAAGTACTGGGAGAGCTCCTGCCCCATTGAGGAATTCCAGTAGTTGAAAGAGGCTTACAAAATAAGAGAGTGATCCTTTGCATGGGCAGACAGTGATAGGACAAGGGGAAATGGTTTCAAACTAAAACATGGGAGATTTATATTAGCTATTTGGGTGAAATGTGTTCCTCAAAGGGTGGTGGGACTCTGAAACTGTTGACCAGAGAAGCTGTGGATGTCTCATCCCTGGAAATGTTTGAGGCCAGGTTGGATGGAGCTTGGAACAACCTGGTCTTGTGGGTGCCCATGGCAGGGTGGCTGTAACCAGGTGACCTTCATGGTCCCTTCCATCCCAAGTCTTTCTATGATTCTATGTATGACAGCTCTTACTGTATAACATGCACCCAGATAGGTTTCTTCCTTTTTGAGCCTGGTTTTATCAAGATTAATGGTGAAATTCCCACCAATGAGCTCAGACTCACCCTAATGGCTTAGGGCATAAACAAATTGAAGGATTCAGAAGCCACAGTAATTAGTATTGAGAAGAAGGTGCTGCTAAGCTTTTGGAGAAGACTTGTGCCCTTGGTGTTCTTGTTCTATTTCTCAGTAAATTCATGTGTAAAATATTATTATTATGTTCCATCTCTCTCTTTTTTTTTTTTTAACTTAACTTTGGCTGTGCTTTTGCGTCACACCAAACACAATTCCTGCTCATAAGAAATTCAGTCTGGCAAGTATTGTTCACTAGGCAGAAGTCTGTGTGTGTAGGTGATATAATCACCCCTCCATGAAGGCCCAATGGCACAACATTGTTGGGGGATGTTGTTGATAGCTCCTGTTCACGAGATACAGGTTGCATATGGCATTGTCAGCTTGTTGTGGACAAAATGTGGAGAATTTCCTCTCCCCTGCCCCATTTAGTAGTAATGATGAACTTGGCTTAACAAGGAAGATATTGGTCCTTTTTTTCTTTCTTTCTTTGTTTTCTTCCTTTATTAAAAAAAAAAAAAATTTCCTTTATTTTTCAGTAACTTAAACTTTAAGAAGTTTTTGGCTTTGTTGCCTTTGATTACAGAAGTGTGATGAGCAACAATTTGTAATAAGCAACAACTTGCATTGGTGCATCAAATATGCTGGGGTTCCTTGCAACTTTTATGGAAAAAATGTTTTCCTTCAATACAAACACTTCCTTTCCTTGAAGACAACAAACAACAACTCCAGATCTGAGCTCTGCAGCAAATGGTGTCTCCAGAAGCTGAGGCTCCATGATGCAAATCCTGATGGGGACCCCACAGCCCTTGCTCCCTGCCTGGCATGGGAGTCTGCCTGGCCCTGCACATGCTGGAAGATCCCCCCTGCTCAGGTTCTGGTCTGATGGGCTCATCCCTCCAGCTGCTCTTCATTTTCCTTCCCTCTCAATGTCAGTTTATCTCCCCCTCTTCAAATCTCTGCCCCTTCCTTTGTTTTTCCTTTCAACTAATCCCTTCCTGCTTTTCCCCTGGCCCCTTCTGTGTTACATACACACACACTTTTCTATCCAGGGAAGTTAATTTAGATTAAGGGAAGGGATAGATTTAAGAAAGAATAGTTGTCCCTTAAAAGCTCCACACAGAGATGCCCTAATTCTGGAACAAAAGCATTTTCAAATGAACACAATTCTTTGTATGCAGCAAATTAAACCAATTGAGTTTGAAATCCTTCTGCTAGGATTGCAAGTGCTCATCTGATCATGCACAAATTTAATTGGGAACATCTCCCCATGCCAAATTTGCCATAAAGACAAGATCCTGTTCCACTCCCAGGCTTACACGGATACCCCTCCAAACCATTCAAAGAAAGCAATACATCTGCCTCCCAGCCATCCATGAAGAAATCAGGGAGCTAACACAATGTTTGCAAGCCAAACTCTGCTCACTCTTCTGCAGCATTCATCTGTTTAGACTGCAAACTCTGGGGTGAGAAAAGTTTCTCCCTCTGTTTTTTATGTGGTGCCTGGCATAGAGAGATCCCAGCCTTCACTGTCGGGCCATGGCACAGCAAACAAAGAATTCAGAAAAAAGGGTTGTGCTTTCACAAGTGCCTCCCTGTCCTAGGCAAACTGAACTCCCTGTGACATCTGCGGGGCAGCAGTTTTCACCCCACCTGACGTTAGGAACCAAACTTAGCCAGCTGCCCTCAGAGGCCTTCTTCACAGAAACGTGGGAGAAATGGGCTCCTCTAGAGATGTGAGAGAAAATGTTCAGAAAAACACGAAAAAAAACCCCACAAACTTCTCCCCAGCAAGCCTGAGAGCCACAGGATTGATCTTGCCTCAGTTAAGTGCCTCAGGTTGTATTTCCAAATGCACCTACAGGCATACAGGCACTTTCCCCTGACACAGACGAAATTTTATGAAAAAAAATAAAAGAATAATGCAACAAACAGAAGAGGGGTGAGAAGAGAACATGCCTCAAATTTGCATGGAGCAAAATCACGAAAGTTGAACTGAGCAAATCTTAATATCCAGCTGGACTAGCCAAGTCTTCAGGCAATGAGTAGCTTCATGGCTGCTCATGTGCTCAGTGAGTGGCCACTCCACATTTACAGTGGTGTTGGGATGCAGCCTTTGGTTTTCCTACCCCAAAACAACAACTAAGTGCACCACACCAGCAGAAAAACCTCAGTGCAACACTTGGCAGTCCTGCAGAGAGCTCCCAGCCCCAGCATCCCAGCTGTTTTATGAGATCTTGGGTTAATTCCTGAGTGCAGTATTTGGAGATCCCAATGCAACAGCTGATGCTTCAGCTGATGCTTCAAAGGATTGAAGCTGCCCAGTTGTGCTGTTTCAGCTGCCCATGTGTTCTGAATGAGGAGTCACAGAAAATAGGTACTTGACAACAAAAAGAAGCCAAGATACCCATGACTTCTTCCATGGTCACTCACTGTTCTGCTTCTTGCACTGAGACAGAATGTGTTCATCAAGGCCAGAGCTGTCACCCACAAACTGAAGGCATGGCTCCCCCTGCGGTGACTGTGTCCATGGTGTCTGAACAACTTTGGAAGGTAATCCAGAGGACAAAGCCCGACCTCTTAAGTAATGGCATTGGATCAACTCTTGGCAGCAGTCTGGGATAATGATCCCTGGCATTAAGATTTGCAGCTAACAGAGTTTTGCTGTATATCTGGTTGCCTATCTGTAGATGACATTTGCTACTTGCCATGCAGGAAGAGCCCCACACAAACAGCAGAATGTTTTCCTACCTCTGTCGATCTCTGCTATGAACTTCTGTGGGACATGGGTTACATCCTGCTTCATAATTACTCTCCAGTGCTCACAAGAGCACTTCTAAGCCTGAAAAGCTGGCTGGAAAGCTGGCCAGACCTCTCTTTACCATTGGCAAACCCACTGAAGTTCCAGGTTTAATGGGAGAGACAGAAAATTACCTGTAGCATCAACAACCATTGACATTAATTTCAGCTGAAAGGGAACACCAGCAGTTGAATACTCATGGAAGCTCATTTCCTCTCCACTGCTGTCACTGTCTCCAGCTCAGCTGAACTGGAGTTCAGGGCTGTGGTGAGACTTGTTGGTCACGTCTATGCTTGTAAAGTAAGCAAGAGCACAGCACACTTTGTGTTCTTGTCCTAGATCAATTTATATTTTGGCCCAGGCACAGTGACTGGTGCTGGGGAGAGAATGTCAGCTGGGTTTCTCCAAGGAAGTTTTTCTCTAGGGAAATGTTTCTTGGTAATGGTGGCTCCTCAGCAGCTCAAGCTATTGTGCTTAGTGGTCCTAGAGGTCCCACAAAGCCACATGTCCCTCTTCTCTCTTGCACTCACCCTTCAGCTTTCTGAACCATTCCAATCTCTTACAGCATCTTGTCAGTGTCACCCACAAGCTCATGGACAAATTATTATGCTGGTGGCCGCAAGCGAGATTCCAATCTCTGAGTCTTAGAACTCAGTCCTAAAAGGCAATGGATTTGCCCTGAGAGAAAAAAAAACCAATATCTTCCTGAAAAACCCAACAACAGCCCATACATGTTTAGAAACAGGCCTGTGGCTGCATGATCTCCTGCAGTTATTAGTGGTCTAGGGAAAGGTGTCCCTGCCCATGACAGGGAGCTGGAACAAGATGACCTTTAAGGTTCCTTACAACACAAAGCAGTCTGTGATTCTATGATTCTATGAAGACAGGGACATCTGTGAACAGTTGAAATGCAAATGGCCAATCCAAACTGCTTTTACCAGTCCTGGGTTGCTAAGGCTTCAGGCATTAAGAACCAGGCAGGTTACTGTAAATCATGCTGAGTTCATCTATCTATAAATTGACCATCCCTTTATTTTGCTCTTTAAGGAGATTTCATAAAAGAAAATAAACCTGGAAGAGTCAGAAACTTCAGGCAGTTATGTTCCAGCTAAGGGCATTGTGAGAGTTTCCTCACCTCTAGCTATGAAGCCCATGAACTCCAGAAATCCTTCCTCATACAATACATACTGGGATCTCTTGTGCTTGGCCCAAAAGAAGCCCACAGATGTCCACTTCTGGCTTGTGTCCTGGTCTAGGCTCTCATAAAGCTTCCAGGGATGTTTGCCTTGAGGTTGAAGCCTCTTCTCAAGCACCTTAGTGCCAGTAGCTCTCACAGCTCACTGCTTTGCTGAACTGGCAGAAAGTTTCTCTGGATTTTCTCATGAATTGAAATAAATGACTGAACTTGTTTATGCTACATCATGGAGGGGGATAAAGCCATCTATTCACTTCCTCCTGTTCTGTTACATATACATGTACCAAACAGGTGCTTTGGAAAATCTCCCCTGAAGCCAGAGCTATAAAGTCAGCAGTTAATCTCAGGGGATTGATCTTCAGCCAGTGCCAGTCAGCAGCACCTCTGCATGTGCTGGCTCAGGGTTTGGCCCCAGCATCAGGGGACTGCTGTGCAGCAGGGGACAAGAAAAGGGCCCAGAAAAGAAGATGCTGCTTGCTGCCATGGGGACTCTCTGAGCTGCTGAAGGATTAGCAGGTCCCATGCCAGACTGGAGCTGTCGGGAAATCAGGTGCATTTTTATTGCTGAAAATATTTGAGGGGCCAAAAAAAAAAAAAAAAAAAAAAAAAAAAAAAAAAAAAAA
>VYZP01015144.1:42603-54391 GCA_013400635.1 Hypocryptadius cinnamomeus | reverse complement strand
AAAAGAAAAAAAAAAAAAAAAGAAAAAAGAAAAAAAAAAAAGAAAAGAAAAGAAAATCACAATGCTGCTTCTGCTTTGCATGGCATTGTCTGCTCAGTGGTCTCAGGGGTCACCCTCCCTTTCACTGTCACCATCAGCAGCGTGTGTTTTCTGTTGGGAAGGAGAAAGAAATGAGAGAGGCTGCTTTGAGGGTGGGAGAGGTCACTCATTTCAGGCTTGTTCTTAATCCCTTTTCTGCTGCAGACTTCCTGTGTGTCTGTAAAAGCAGATCTAACCAGGAACCATGGCATCCCTAATATTATCCTTTAGCAGGTGATGTCTCAGTTGCCCCTCAAAGAGTGTGACCTATCAAATCTCCTGGGCCTGCAGTGGGAAAGGCAAAAGTGGAGCCATCCCACTTTTCAAAGTATTCCTGCATGTGCTTTTCCCCCCCATATTTTAGGTAGAAAGACATTCAAAAAAGAAGCTTTGTTTTCCATGCAGTTTCACATTTTAAAATTCTTTCTTCTATTTTTTTTTTCCAGTAGGTTTAAGTGAACAGCAGTTTTCTCTAAGGGTTCAGAAATCTTTTTTCTTTTTCTTTATTTTTCAGCAGTAGATGGAGTAGGGCAAGGGAATAATGAGCATAAAAATGTGAATCAGAAAGGAAGGTAGGAAAGAAGGAAAGAAAGAAAGAAGAAAAGGAATTAAAAATCTAACTCATTTGAAAATGGCTTTTCAAAAATCTTACCTTTCCGGTAAAAATTGAAAGGTAATTGAAAATTATTTTTCTGCAAAATATTTTCTTATTGATGTATCACATCTTAAGTATATACTTGCAGTCAAAAACATTTGCTTTCATCCTTATTTATATCTGCATTAAATGACAGCAAGCTGAGATGTGGGAAATTGCTTTGATGGAAGGCATTTTCTGAAATCTGTGTATTGCTTAAATTCCATTCCAGATCTGTTTTAGACTTACCCAAATTGAACGAAACCTGCAAAGTGTTTGAATTTCACCCATCACTGCTGTTAATCCCTCTTTTCTTCCTGTCACAAAAGAAGAAAGGTTTCATCTGTGTCCCTGGGAGGCATCAGAAAGATGAAGCCCCTCCTTACCACACATTTAATTTATTCAAGAAGATTCAGCTTCCAGGATGCTCAGGTATTGCTGGCTGGACTGTGCAGAGGACTCTGAGGTGTGTGTCTTCCCCTCCAGCTCCAGGCAGCATCTGTGCTGGTAAAAACCTTTTGGGCTGCGATTTTGGATGTGAATTTCATGCTGTTTCAGCGGGACACAGACCCTGGTCCTGAGCTGATCCTCCCTCCAAGGCAGACCTGCCCTGTGCCCCCCACAGATGCTGAGGTGTGAGCAGAGCCAGTGCCCGGTGATGTCCTGCACTGCACTCTCCACACCCCATCAGCCTTAGCTCTGCCCTGAGCCAGGGGAGGCATTTCTGGCTTCAATAGCCTTTAAATGATTTTCCTTCCACAATTGTATGTGGTAGCCCTATGGCAAAGAGCTCCCCCTCTGAACTACGCACTGGGGAAAATGGCTCTTCTTTTGTTCCTTTTTTTTTCCTCTGAACTTGCTACTAACTGGTTTCATCTGATGTCCTCTGGCTCTTGTATTAGAAAAGACAGCAAACAGTCATCTTCTATTCATATTTTCCAGTCTTGCGATCTCTATCGTATCCCCTTCAGTGGTGTTTTTCCCAGCCTGGGGAATCAGTGTCCATTTAATTGCACTCCTAGGCTGTTTGAGAATTGAATTAATCAGTTTAATTATCTGTTTAGTCTATTCTTAATCTATTGTTAGGGTTTGATGGCCTGGAGCCACCCTGGTGTCTGGTCTGTGCTAGACTGCTTTATAGGGCCCACCAAGAAGGAGAACCTCTGGACATAAGCTCAGCAGAGGCTGGATCCATCTCATGGCATCTTGGACACCAAAGGCCACCCTGAAGGATGCCAGTCCCACTCATTGACTTGACAGGCAGGCTAAAATTGTTATTCTCCTCATTCAGTGTGATAACAGCAATGCCAAAAATGACAAGCCTGGGCCCACCAACACCTTTGCCCCAATAAAAGGCAGTGTTCAGTGAGGGGATGTCCCCTTCAGCAGAGCAGAGAGCAGACCCAAGCAAGACACCCTTCCCTCCCTTTCTGGCCATCACCCTTTGGGTTTTGCCCCAACCTTGTGCATCCACCCCTCTGCGGTCAACATCCCACGACCTTATAAGTGACTCTTGTGCTGAGGTGACTCCTCACCAGTGGGGTGCTGTGAGCCTGCCCACAGTGCACTGCACCAGCCCACACTGCTAATTGTTTTTCCTAACCGGTTTTCTTTCCTATCTCTAATTAATTCAGTCCCGCTCGTTTACGATCACATTAAGTGGCACGCGATAATGAGCAGCAGAGGAAAGCCTGGCTGGAGCAGAGGGAGGAGGGCTCAGCATCTGGCAGAAGCTTTGCAGGATCAAGCCTCCAAGTGGCTGCAATTCAGTGATGATTTAGCTTATTCGACCTGAGAAATGTATCCCTGGAACTCGTGCTTGCAGCTGTCTCTCATGCACACCTCCTCAGCATCAAAAACTGCTTATGCCTTCTTTTCATCTGCACCAGATGGTGGCTCTGACACCGGGGGCCTGTCTTTTTTTCCATGCCATCCACACAGGACTTGACAGAGTGAAGAAGAAAGGTGCTTCTACCTTGGATAGACTTGCCAAACACGCCCTGAAGACCCCACACCCTGTGTCTGCTAATTGCACCAACAGTGTCTTGCAGCATAAACCACTCCAGCTCTCTGTTTTCTTTCAAAGTGTATTTGTTTTACAGCTGACATGTTTATATATGTTAACTGTTTGCTATAGATATCTGTCAGCTTCAACTGGCAAAACCAAAAAAAAAAAAAAAAGAAAGGAAAAAAAAAGAAAAAGAGAGGTTGGCTCTAAGCCAGAGGTATGTTTCTTAAAAGCACTTTTCTTTTTGTCACATGGTTTTGCATAGAAAGAAAAGTGAGAGGGAGGGTGGACTGGCAGAGGATATTGTGCTTTAAATACTGTGAAAGAATTTCATACGAGAATGTACTCTACTTTTCAGATATTAGCCCAAGAACCATAAAAAGTTATTTTATAGTCTCAGAAATTATACACAAACATTGGTATACTGTTTGTCATAAAAACTGCCCTAAGGAGGGAATCACGCATTATGCTTTTCGAAATATGACATTTATGAGCTGCCTCTGATTGTTACCAGAATGTTTTTTAATGAAATAGAAAATGTGTGTCTGTGTGTTCATGTGTGTGTGTTTGTGTGTACATACAATAAGAGCATGTGTCACTCAGGAAGAGACAACTACCAAAAAATGTTCTTCACATAGCGGAGAGGTTTTCATCTTTCTCCCTTTCAAAGAACAAAGACCACAACCCCTCCTGCCAGTAAGAGGAAAGGCAGAAGTGTCCATTTCTTCAAACTTGGAGAGAAATCAGCAAAATTTCCTGAGATTTTTTTCTTCCTTGCTTTCCTCTCAAATGAGAATATGGGTTAGTGCTGTGCAAAATCCTCTTCCCTTTGAGATAAAACCGTGACAGTTCAGGATGAAGGTGGAGGGACATGAATCTGTCCCCATGCCAATGTTGGCTCAGGTTTCTCTTATATGTTTAAAAAGGTCTTAAACTGGAATTACATGATGCTTATGCCTTCTGCCAGTCCTTACACACAGTGCCTAATTGCTCCTGGTTGATGGGATTCACTGTCTCCTGGGCACTTTTTGCACTGTGAGATGAACAGGCTTGTCATGATGACACACTTTTTTCTGCTGGACTGTTTCTCCACCTTCCCTGCCCAAAAGCAGGGTGGGAAGTCAGACAGTGACTCATCCTGTGCTCTCTTGCTTTTAAGAGTGCCTGAAGTTTTTCCAAAGATGTAGTCTCTTTGAGAGTTAAGTTGTTTTGCATCATTTTCTGGAGCTTCAGGTCTTTTTTATTTTACTGCATGGGACTGCTCCTAAAAGGGCAGAAAGCCACCAAATCTTTCCAGATAGGCTGTGTTTTCCTTCATTTATGGTTAGGGCAGGACTGAGTCCAAGCTAATGACCCCAAATGAGGCACAAATTAATGCTGCTTGGGCACAGAACCATATCCTTGCAACCTGGCAGCATCTGAGCCATTAACAATGGGTGCTTGAGCTGAAATTGGACCTGTTTAGAAGACATGATGGAAGACTTTGTGCCTGCAGTTATGGAGCGAGGGGTCCAGATGCCTGGGATGTGTTTGTGTCTGTTATTTGCAGCTCAGTGATTTATTAGCAGGACTCTGGACACAGACCATACTGGACAACCCCTTCTTAGATCTTGGGCTTCAGACAGCAGGGAAGGCAGACTGACTGTTTGCAAGGGAATCAAAAGCACTTTGAGTCTTAACTGCTGCCTGAGTCATCTCACAAAAGCCATACAGTACAGCAAACTGTTGCCCTGCAGACAAATTTCATACAAAATGACTGTATAAAGCACCAATGTTTATACATGGGGCTGATGTGGGTTGAAGGGCTGTTTGAAATGACTGTGGATAGTTATGTAATTATTTGAGAAGAGTAGAGTATAATAAGTTAATATAAACATTGAAGAAGACAGTATGAGTTCACTGGATGCTTACGTGAATCTGTCATCTTCCTTACAAATGCCTTTCTTCCAATATAAACCATGTACTTTGTGGCTAAGAAATCATAGGTGCCCAGTTCTGTTTGATGGGGAAACATGGAGATGGATGGGCAAGGGGAAAATAACTAATCTCCATCTGGAAGGGCTGCTGGGCTTTTGGTGTTTGCCAGCTTCTTGATGTCCAGCTTGATTGGGTACCAGGTTTGAATCTGACTCTTAGTTAATCCTAGCATGTAAGATGAGCTCTACAACAATGTGTGGAAATAATTGGTGTGTGAGGCAGAAAGTGATAGCAAAGGTTGTGTGGAGGTAATGCCTGCGTGAACCACGTGGACTTCATAAACCTCAGAGCATCATCAAGGATGTAAAACAGGCAGTGCCTCCTCATGGGTGACTGGTGGCAGGTCTGCTCTAGTGATTTATGTGACAAGTAGGTTGCTTTTTCCATTTAATGTGGCATTAACCAGAATGGCAGAAATTATGATGTGAAATCTTTTGAAAAGATAATAACTAAGAATGATAATCTTGTGGTTAGTGCATCTGACTGCCTTCCCAGAGAAGCTTCGTTTTCAACATGACATATTTCTGATAAAATATCCACTCTCTCACTGGTCTATTTCTCCATTTGGCGTATATAAGGATCTATACTAAAAATATGGTGTTTTTCTAGCTGGTTCTTTTTTCAGATTAAAAGTTCTTCAGGGAGAAGCTTTGTGCTATCACAGCACCTGACACATGGAGTCATTTTTCACAGGAAGCCCCTGTGTTCGAAAGATCACGTTTTCAAATTCTCTTTCTCCCCCTCTCTAGCTGAAATCATGTTTTTATGCAAAAAGTGAGTAATTCATCTGAAAAAAAAAAAAAAGTGTTGTTTATTTATTTTTCCCTCAAAGGCAGGCCCCTTATTTTTGACTGCATTATATGCTATGTCTAAATGGTAGCCTGGCATCCAACAAATCAAAAGGATATGGTTTAAATAATGATTACAGTAGTACAGCTTCTCCTTTTTTCAAAATCAAGTACACTATAATCCAATGTTGGTGTAATTCCTCACAGGTCTGAAAGTATGTGACAGCTGACACACACCACTGAGTACAAATCAGGCGTAGTCAGGGTCTCTTCCTGGAAAAATTAACTTAGAATTGCTATTCTCTGGACCAGAGCTTGCATTTTTTAGTAAGTATATCTCTCTTAAACAACAAGTGAAACAGAGATGCTGAAAAAATACAAGAACACAAGGCAGGAAAACAAGGCAGTTTTAAGCCTGATAAGGCTTTTTTTTTGTTCTTTTTTTAAATTTAGTTATTGCACAGTGTATCTCCCCCTGCTAAGCACGGAAGGATGAGAAGAGTGGTATCTACATCAGCAAGCTGGTGGTATGTGTAAAAGTGAAAAGTGAGGCTGGGAATCAGGATTAAAATCCACTTTGGCCATGGCTGGTTTGTTGTCATGGAAATTCAATGTCATTGTGATGTTACACCATTATGAAGAGCTGTAGCATTCCTGAGAAAAGTCACAGCAGCTATTCCACCTAGGGTAAACTGCCCAGAGTAGAATCACAGAATTAACATTAATGATCATCTCCTTCCAGCCTCCATGCCATGGGCAGGGACACCTTCCACTAAACCAGGTGGCTCAGAGCCCCATCCAGCCTGGCTTTGAGCCCTTTCAAGGATGGGGCATCCACAGCTTCTCTGGTCTAGGAACCAGCTTGTCTTGTAGCCATATCTGAAGGTTTCCAGGTTTTTCTATACATCACTGAGCTGCTGCTTCCAGAGCTCTGAGCTGCCACCTGACACCCAGCAGCAGTGCCAAGGCTGTCTCTGCAGTCTGCATCACAGAGGGAAGCTCAGAGTCTTCCCAGGAAAAAAGGGTCTTGACATGACTTCACAGTACAAAAAAGTTCAAAAGGTTTTGTTTTCACTCCAAGGCAGATCCAAAACACATTTTGAAACTTTGAAAGTCATCATAAAATGGATTTACTGTCCTCCTGCCAGCTACAGTCAGCTGGTTGGGATGCAGAAAAGAAGAGCCGAGTTGCTGTAAAACACCCAAAACAGAGGAGAGCACAGTTTTGTTTACAGTGACCCAAACTTCTAAAACTCATCTTGAAATGAAAACCCACTAAGGACTGTTCTCAATTAATGGGACATTTGTGAGCAAAACCACACGTAGACAAGTTTGGGCTGGTCCTAGTCCACACTGTAAGGGGGCAGCTGCTTTGAATTCTGGTACATTAAAGTGGCTGAAGGCAGAACTGAACCTGCTGAGAATGGCAGTGCAAAGATCCTGCCATGCATTTGGCAAAAAGCCATACAGACTGCTGCAAATCATTTGGGAAGCTCAAGGGGTGAGGTTTGGCCCTGGAGGAGCCTTGTCCTCCTCCTGCCAGGGCATGGGAATCCATTCTGCCTTTTGCAGACCAGCCCATTGCAATAGGACAAGCACCTTTGTCCTGTTCATGCATTTCCAAGAGGATGTCCTCCTCAAGAGATCTGCAACTGGTCCCTCCTCAAGGTTTGGCTTGGGTTTTCTTTTAATATTTCAGTATCTTCATCCTCTACTCACTCAGAGAGTTCAGAGCTGCCATTTGCCAGCCTTATCCTGTCTGTGATGTTGGTGCTTCACACTCCTCTCTCTTCAAACTGGGAACTGAACATGAAATTTAGGGAAGAAATTACTCCCATCACACTTAACAGTAGTTTTAATATGCTGGGATCTCAGTAGATTTCTCATGGCTTAAACCAGTATTATTGAGAGCTATGTAAATCCCTGAGAACAGACCTGATGATTCTGCTGGAATGGGGAGCCTTATCCTTATTTTAACACAGGTTTCTAAAACAAAGACAGCCATATGCTTAGAGTTGAATGAGGCTGTTGTTACCCAGAAAGAGACCTTCTCTCCAAGGCTTACACCATGTTTTCTTAAATTTTTGAAGGACAAAACCCAGCTATTTTAATGAACCTAACTCAATAATTCCTAATCCTTAAATTAAACACTAACAGTGAAGCTCAAAAACTGGCCTCCCAAGTTTCAAAACACAAATCATGACCAGAACCCATTGGTAAACATTCCTGAAAATAAGTTTTGTTTTGTTTTCCCCCTCATGCTCTGCTGAACCTTGGAAAAACTAACTCACTCCTAATATTAATCCTAGTATAAACAGATTAGGAGCTCCCCTTCCCCCTGCTCTGCAAAAAATAATGCCTGTGAAAAGACATTTTTTCACATCAATGAAACCTGAACATTTGTCTATTTTATGGACACCTTAAAAGCAAATTCTCTCTTATTTTCTTATTTTGAAGCCTGGGACAAAAGTTTAATGTGTCATAAGAAAGGTAATACTTTCTTTTTGCATCCATTTGATTAACAGGATTTGTGGCTTTATCAGAAAGAGCAGATCCAACCCTTTTCCTCCTTAAATGAGGGTGTGCCAAGCATCCAGTTGGAGATATCTCCCTGTTCCTTTCTCAGCAGCAGTGTGTGACACAACCCCTCAGTAGCTGAATGAATGCTGGGGAAGAGGCTTTTCAGCCAGACATCTGAGCTGGGGTTTGATTCCTCACAATTCATTAACTTTGAGGTGTTATTTCTGCAGCTCCATGGGCTCTACATCTGGCATTTTTTCTCTGCTCTCCTGCCCTTGAGGCAACACTAATGCCAATGGAAAGAAGATGCTTTCATCCTTGCAAACCTTGTACCAAAATTCCAGTGTTGTACAAGGGGGTCCTTTCCCACCCAAGCACAGTGTGATTCCTGTGGCCTTTAATGCATGTGATTCCCACGGCTTGGGCTTGCTGTATTTACCCAAGGTATAAGGTGAGGCATTATGCAGGGAAATTGGAAAATGACTTTATCACACTGCAAACACTGGCAGGGAAAGTTTCCCTGGAGAAGCCGAAGTTGCTGGCGGATGCTCTGCTCTGCCTGTGTCGATCAGACCCCCCCAAGAAGATAATGCACCTCCCTGTATGGCACATGACTTACAAATCTCAGATAACAGCATGTGCTCCAGATTTACAGCCAAAAATGGACATCTTGGGGTATGGAGAACTGCAGTTTATGAACATTTGGTTTTATGTTGGGTCAGACAGAGTTAAAGACAATCTTGGAGCATAGATTGGGCCATCTGTTATCAAGGGAATGGCTGATCAGAAAGTGTTTGTACTTTAACACTTCAGGCTCAACTCCTGCAAAAAATGCCAAAGCTTGGAAGTGACTTTATTTCTGCATGTGAAGATGTTGTTCACAGATATAAACTTTGTAAGCTGGGTGTGTTTGAATTAGGAAGGTGGCTAGGCAAGGCAAGGTACTGAGGCAGAAGAAAGAAGGAAACAAACAAGGAAAAAGCAAAAAGAGAAAAAGATAAAAACAAAAGAAAGACAGATAGAAAGATGGAACTATATCAGTTAAAAGGGAAAAATCTGCCCAGACATTAGAAGTTTTGACAGATTCTAGGAGGTGCCAGACCATTCCCCAGGCCATTATTTGTGGGTCTCACCTCCTTCTCCTTTATCCACGTTCTGGGCACAATGGCACCATTTGCAGAAGAACAACTCAGTGTGCTGCAGTCTGACAGGGTTTATTCATTTCCTCAATGTGTGAAAGGTAGTTTCTTCACAGGTATTCCAGTATAAAATCCTTAGCTCATGTAGCCTCTGAGGGAGAACTAGTAACACTGCTCTGCTGCAATGCTGGAAGGTCAAGCAGCTTAAAATTCTTTTGGAAAGAAGCTGAGGTTTGCTATGACAGGCAGGTAATGGGGAGGCAGAGGGTACAGAGAATAAATAGCTAATTTCAAGAGGTATCCCAGCACAGGTGCCATTACTATTCCTGTGGGTAGATTCTCCTAGCAGCTTTTCTGCTGGAGAACCAAGTACCAGGAAACAACCTTCAAAAACCTTCCCCTCCCTGCACAGCCTGACTCTGACTCCCCCACCATGTGATTTTTTTCCTTCTTCCTGCACAGGGCAGTATTGTTTTCATCAAGAATATGTGCTCTAGTTTCTTACTGTGTTTCAGCATCCTCATCAGCAGAGATGGCTCATCATCACACTTGTTCTCTAATGCTGACAAGAACTGCCCCACAATTTTACATAGTTTTACCCTTGCCTTTACCCTTGCTAAATATTTTGGCCCACTGAACTGCCTTCTCCATGTAATGCTGCAGATTTTAAAGTGTTGCACAACAGCAATGACTGATGAAACTACCAATCAGCCTCAATAAATTATACTGTGACAAACAGCATTACTAATGGCATGTTAATCCCTCTGTGCTGCCTTTACAAAATCTCATAAAGGAGCTCTCAGTTCTTCTCCAGCATACCACTAGATGCACAGAAGTCACTTTGATGTGATCCATGGCATGATTCAAAGCAGGGAGAAGCTGTTCATTGCTTTCTCTTTACTTAAAAGGAGTTAGAATCATGCTTGAATCTCTTGGGATGTGTAAAGTAGTGGTCACATGCCTGGCAGCGAGATGGAAAAGTGCAGTAAGTGGTAGAAGCAACTTTTAAGCAGAAAATTATTTAACAATCTCAATGGATTCCCTTTTTTATGCACCATAAAGGGGTGGTGGGCTGGAGCTGAGCAGAGCTGAGCTTACTGACAGAGAGAGAACAGCAAAGTAGGGACATTTGACAAACTAAAGAGATATTTATTACTTTAATATCTTAAAAATGCCTTTTAGCCTCCACTTTTCAGCTATTACAAGATATAAATTAGCTTGGATTTACATTGCTGATGAACCATGGAAATTTTGGGTATTCTAAAGTGATTTAATTGTGTGGTTTTAGACCTTGCCTCCCTGCACATCTCTTAGTAAACATTGGTGATTAGAGTTTTGTAGGGGTTTTGTCAGTGGGGTAGGGACCTCACGGGGGCTGCTTACCTCAGTCTGGAGACTCATTTCTCTACAGTCCTGCTCAGCCTCCTAATTCAGCATCCTAAATGACCTCCTGAAGAGGCTTGCTTTCCACCATTGGCATAAAATCTTAATTTTTGCATCTAAATTGGGCACCTCTGACCAGTGATGCATACGTCTCCATATAAGATCCCAGAGCTGGAGCAGCTCCATAACTAGAAGGTATTTTACACACACAAGCCTGGGTGGCTGCCTGTGATTTTTATGTTCCATCAGAACATTCATGGAACATCTGATGTCCCCATTAAATGATCATGCTACTGATTTGCTGCTGGCCAGGACAGGAGCCTTGTCACAGCAAATCACCCTCCCCTCCTTGTCTGCAGACTCAGCTGCATGCTCAGCTTTGGGGTGACACCAGTAAAATACACCAGGCATTTCTAAAACAGATCAAATTAGACTCAACTTAGACCATGTGATGCCTAGTGAATCTCAGTTTGGTGGGATGTGCAATAAGAGTGCTACAGCCAAAGATTAATAACAAACTCTGTGTCAGCTGCAGGGATGCCTGTAATGAACGTCACGGAAATCCAGGAACTCTCCCTGCCCTGGAGACCCCTGTGCATCACCATGCTTTGCCTGCAAAGACACATTTTAATTGAGGTCACCCTCAGCCCAGCCACAGATCACTGAATATATAGCAACTACTGTGAGTGTGTGTGTGTGTGTGTACATGAAAGGAAGCTCAAACTTTTGGACAATTAGAGCCTAAAATGCTCTGATTGTGGTGTTCTCAGCCATCCAGCTCACAAAGGCTCCTCTGTGTCCACCACAGACTCTGATGACTCTCAGGTACTTTTTATCCTGTCAAATGGTACCAAAAGCCACTGAGATGTCTGTTGGGACACCAGTCTGCTGGGACATCAGACATCCCAGATGTCTGTCTGGGAACCCCATCTCACTGTGACTTGAGGATGAGGAAGGGGATATCTGCCTTGAGAGGCAACCCAAAAATGAGTCAAGTGACTGTCATTGTCCCTAGACTTTGCACTAAGTTTAGATCAAAGCCAGATGGTGACAGTGCCTCACTTTGCTTGCTAGGCTTGTGGTTAAATGCTTCCCAGGAGGACGGAGACAGGGTCTGCCAAGCTGGGCCCTGACCATGAGGCTCCACAGCACTTGGGGTAGGGGACAAGATTTGCTGGGGTGCAGCTAGTGACTGCAGAGGGAAAGGTGGCCCAAAGGAACAGGAATGACCTCCATGCAAGGTGAGAAAAGTGGGAGCAGG